>JAEUYN010000827.1:0-16801 GCA_018257835.1 Euura lappo | reverse complement strand
ATAGTTATTCATTGATTTTGATATTTCCATACTATTATTACTTGTGTAGATCATAAAACATTATACTGTAGCACGGCAGGATACGGATTTCCACTTATGCTGAAGTTCAATGATGTACACGACTTTGCCTTGCGTTTGAATACAAGTGCTACATACCAAGAAATTCGAATCACTCATTGTTGGACAATTCTAAATGTATTCATCCGGCCGCCGTATTCACTTAAGGGCAGACTTTGGTTCAATTTTGAAAGTCGCTATCAGATGTGATATAAAAAAAAATCCTTTCAGCAGTTTTTGAGTAATGGTAGTATAGACGGTGAAAAAAAATTTCTGCCTTCTGCAATGAAAGTGTAAGTGCAAGGAACCTTGCGAAGAAGATTTTGCCCACCGCTACTATAATTCCCTGCGTCTACACTTTCACCGCAGGAGGCTTGAATTTTTTTTACTCGCACCCCATGCCGCCATAATTTCAAAATTACTGAGCGGACTTGTTTATACACCTCTTTTTAATATTTCAAAAACTAAAAAACCTAGAATTGCCCAAAATTTCATCGAAGTCTCCCCTTAAAAACGGGAACCTTCAGTATTACCTTAATTATTATCACATTCTTGGTACATGTTTTCTACCTAATATCAAACACTGATATTCTGTGCAACGACTGCGTACTAAGTAATATTCATAGAAATGAATGTGAAAATACTGACAACCGAATTAGTGTGGCGATTGAGGAACATCAGAAACCCTATCGAGTGAGCGTAGCGTACGAGACTAATTAACAGCTACTGAATCGAAATTCTGCAAAAAGTAGTGATATCCCCCCAAAAAGCACCTCTGGTGCTAAAACCTTTCGCCAAGTACATTAATTACTGCAGTGGTCTACCTACAAAAAATCTATGAAAAAAAATTTGCCTTCAACAAAAAATATTTCTTTAAAAATACCTACCAACAAAAATTCGTCTTCAACAAAATTCGACCTTCAAAAATGTTTCCTACAAAAAGAATTGATATCAGATACAACTGCCAAGCACAACACATGAAAATTAAATTCACGTGAATGGCATTGTGCTCGTTCGCCCGCTACGTTCGCTCACTCGGTTGGTTTTTCATAATTATTGTTAAACAAAATTGAAGGAAAAAAAATTTGGAGGAAGAAGTTTAGGGAGTGGTACTTGGCGGGCCAGGTGTGGGAAAGTGCAAGAGTATTCATTCAGGTCTTCACGTGACATTTTTATACACTGCTACGATGGCCCGCCAAGTACCACTCCCTAAACTTTTTCCTCCAAATTTTTTTTCCTTCAATTTTGTTTAACAATAATTATGAAAAACCAACCGAGTGAGCGAACGTAGCGAGCGAACGAGCACAATGCCATTTACGTGAATTTAATTTTCATGTGTTGTGCTTGGCAGTTGTATCTGATATCAATTCTTTTTGTAGGAAACATTTTTGAAGGTCGAATTTTGTTGAAGACGAATTTTTGTTGGTAGGTATTTTTGAAGAAATATTTTTTGTTGAAGGCAAATTTTTTTTCATAGATTTTTTGTAGGTGGACCACAGTAATTAATGTACTTGGCGAAAGGTTTTTGCACCAGAGGTGCTTTTTGGGGGGATCGCAAGATACAGGCAACGACATCAATAAGAGGGAATTTTTAACATGGAACCGTGGTACCTGATCGTCCCGCTAACAACCGACAACTTTCACAAATCAGAACAACTCTTAGCGCGTAGTCTCGTCAGTATATTGGCATAGGGTTTGTGTAATTTTTTAGTATCATTTTTTATAT
The DNA here is from genome assembly GCA_018257835.1 of Euura lappo. Classification (NCBI taxonomy): domain Eukaryota; kingdom Metazoa; phylum Arthropoda; class Insecta; order Hymenoptera; family Tenthredinidae; genus Euura; species Euura lappo. Next base: position 15,018 of record JAEUYN010000827.1, on the reverse strand, counting down.
TCAGTGGATTAAGTCGTAAGTTAATATTTAACATTTCGGATAAAATACGCTTATGCCAAACTGGTTCTTTGTCAAGGATCTTGACCCCGTCCCAATCAAAAGTGTGTTTCTTCATAATACAGTGTTTGGACAACACTGAACGTGAATCTGTGCCTTTTTTAATGTTGGATTCATATTCTTTTATGCGTGTCTGCAGTAACGCACGTTTGGTCTCACCTACATACGAGGCGGAGCATCCTTTGCATTGAATGTGATAGACAACATTAGTTTGGGAGCTGACTGGGAGTTTGTCTTTACCTTTGATAAACAACCGGCTTAAGTTGTTGCGGATCGTGGGGATAGAACGGACGTCAAATTTTTCAGGCAACTCGCGAACTTTTCAGAAAAGCCTTTTACGTGAGGTAACGACACCCAGCGTTTTTTAGAATCATAGTCAGACGGTGTAGACCAAATTACTGTGGTGTGGTCATCCGTATCAGTGAGAGTGATGAATACAGGTACGGGTGGAGATAACCTAGCCTTAGCTCTCAGTGAGTGAAGTCTTTTTGTGATGAGGGGCTCAAAGAACGGAGATGGGTAACCGTTTTGAGACAGATACGACTGAACAAGTAGGAGATTCTGTTCGTGGAATCTCTCGTCTGATAATGAGATGGCCCTGTCGACTAGGTTCAAGACCATGCCGTTTTTGTGTGAAATCGGATGGGGCGATTCAAAGTTTAACAACCTACCAGAGAACGTGGGCTTACGATACCAGTTGGCTGAGGTAGAAGTACTCTTGGGTGTAACAGCCATTAGTTTTGAAAAAGTCTCTTTATTTTTGGCGACGTTTCGGTCGAATCATGGTCGACCATTATTCAAACCTGTGGGGGACCACAATACACAATCAGAATAGGGTTATAATGCTTATGATTAAACTAAATATAAAGTAGTTTTAATTTTAGGTTATGTAGACACGTGGTCTGTGATAATTGCTCTTCGAAAGTTAATTTTGAGAATTAGTATAAGAAAATCATGGATCGAAAATTGGAATTTTAATATATGTGTAAGTTTGTAAAAATTGATCATCTAAAGTTGAAAAAACAGGTAAAACATACCGATAAGGCACTTCGGGCGCGCCTAGGATGTTAACGGTTAGGACTTAGGAGCTCAGCGGCGAAGTGATCGAGTATCGATTATCGATTGGTAACTTAACCTAGTTTTGAGATATGGAACGCGCGAATTTCGCACCATAACGGGATGATCAATTTTTACAATAACAATGGGGCATACAGATTACTAAGGTTATCGATATCAGTGCGTTTGTTACACGTGAGGTTTCTCGCAATGTTTAACATTTCTTCTATTGATCTATGGTGTAAATTAGATTCTTTGGCCATTATTTCGGGGTTATCAAAATCAAACTTGTGACCACGTGTTAGTGCATGTTCACTAAGAGCAGATTTGTACACATCTTTGCATTTTATGCTATAAGAATGATTGTATATTCGCTTGTGTAGATGTTGTTTTGTTTGGCCAATGTAGCATAGATCGCAATCTAGGCAGTTGATTTTGTAAACCAAGTTTGAATTATCGGTGAAAGGAATGTTATCTTTGAGACGTGAGAACAAACTAGCAGATGTATATTAGGTGTTTTGAAGATGACTTTGATACCGTGTTTCTTTAGGAGAGATTGAATTTGTTCGGACAGACCTTTAACGTATGGAATTGTTGTGAAATTGCTATAGCTAGGTGTGTTGTTTTCGAGGCGTTCTTGATATGTACAATTTATCAATTCTAGATGTTGTGATAGAGTTGATTAAGCTAGGTGGATAGCCATTTTCAATTAATGTGTCCGAGATTAACTTTAGATTCTTTCCCCGGAGGGATGGATCGCTTAGTGATAAGCCCCTATCCACCAGACCAGAAACCACGCATTTTTTATGTACTTCAGAGTGATGTGACGAGTACTGTAGGTAACGACCTGACCATGTTGGTTTTTGGTACCTGCCGTCTAGTGTAACTTTGTTGTTTTCGTTGATAAGAAGCATGTCTAAGAAGCTAATTTTGTTATTCTTTTCAATCTCAGATGTGAATTTTAGTTTTGGATGAAACTGATTAAAGGAGTGAACAAGATCTTCGATGTTATTTTTGTGTACTGTGGTTATGATGTCATCTACGTGTTTAGATGCGCGGCAGGTGAACAAGATAATGCAACCAGATTACGAGTGTGCTCAATCATTGGAGATCTTGTTTCAAAAATGCCAAAATGTAAAATTCATGTCGAGTCTCGATTTAACGGCAAGTTTTTGGCAAATACCGCTTCATTCCGACAGCAGAAAGTATACTGCATTCCAATACAATGCTAACTGTTATGAGTTTACGGTGACTCCGTTTGGATTAAAGACGAGCTTAGCGAGTCTAGTTAGAGGGCTCGATCTCGTGCTCCAAGAAGCGACAGAATTTACATTAACCTTTGTTGACGATTTGCTATGCATCTCTCAATCGTTTTAAGAGCACATGAAACATATTGAGCGTTTATTGAAAAAATTGGAGACACACAACGTTACGTTAAACTTCGAGAAGTCCGATTTCTTTAAAGAAGAGGTTGAATTTCTCGGCTATATTCTAAAGAAAGGAGGTATCAAACCACACCCGGATAAAATTCGAGCGAGTAGAGAATATCCGCGACCTAAAAACATTAAACAATTGCGAGCATTCTTGGGTTTGATCAACTTTTACACGCGGTTTACACATAAACACGCGCATAACACGATCGAGCTCCTAAAGCTGATCAAAAAGGGAACGAAATGGCGTTGGGAGACGGAACAAGAAGACGCTTTTCAACGGGTAAAGAAATTATTCTGCGAATCCGTCATTCTTAAGTATCCTGATCTATCAAAGCCGTTCTACATTCAAACCGATGCAAGTGACTATGCGATTGGTGCGATTCTATATCAAAAGAATGCATTGGGAGAACACGAGGTAGTTTCGATGGCGAGTCGAACGCTCAAGGGCGCCGAAACCGGGTATTGTACAACGGAAAAGGAACTTCTTGCGATCGTGTGGGCTTTACAGAAATATCGGAGTTTTGTATTGGGAACACAAATCATCGTAATTACAGATCATAAAGCATTGTCATTTCTGAAAACTTGTAAATTGACAAACTCGAGACTGGGTCGGTGGATTTTGTATATTCAAGAGTACGATATTGAAATTCAATATTGCAAAGGGAGCGAAAACGTTGTCGCGGATACTCTGAGTCGATACCCATGTGATGGAAAAGGTGTAGACGAAAGAGAACCGGGGTTGGTACAAATTGCAACGATGCTCGCGAGACAACCAAACCCTGCGATAGTTAAAAAACTCAAAAATTTGAAAAAGCTGCAACAAGCAGATCCTACAATTAAAAGCATTTACAACAATCAGTTGAACGTACCTGTGGATTTTCAAACACGATTTCAAATTGAGAACGGGCTAGTAGTCAAAAGAACATTAGATCCTCTTAATTTAATTTATCTCCCGGAGGAGTTAGTTCACGACTTTATATGGGAAAACCACGAACTTTATGGTCACATCGGTCCTAGTAAAGTATTTAAATTGTTAAATGAACAGTTTTATTATCCAAAATTGCGAAAAGTAATACAAAATGTGTTAAAAACATGCGAAGTTTGCCAAAGGTGCAAAGTATCAAATCAAACGTGCCATGCAGAGATGCAAAATATCGTGCCTGAAGGTCCGAGAGACTTGTTGTCGATTGATTATTATGGCCCGTTGCCTACCGGTCGAGGGGGGGCGAAACACATCCTAGTAACGATCGATGCCTTCAGCAAATTTGTAAAATTGTATCCGTTGCAACGTGTAACAACCGAAGCAACTATTCAAAGAATTTTTGAACGCTATATTCCAGAGTACGGAAAACCGGCGAAAATAATCAATGATCATGGAACACAGTTCACTTCAGATAAATGGAAAAATAAATTAGATTCCGAAAATATAAAATTAATTTTCTCATCAATAAGACACCCACAATAAGATTCCCACAAGGGAATATAGTAGAATGGGTAAATCGCGAATTGGGTCGATTTTTCCGAACGTTCTTAACTAAGAAACACAGTGGTTGGGTATCATGGATATCATGCATAGAAGATTGCATCAACGAGGTTTATCATGATACAACGGAGAGAACTCCGAGCGAAATCTTTTTGGGAACGAAACCGAAACGTTTCTGGGAAGACATCATGGGCTTAGAACTCATGAAAGAAGTGCCGCAAGACACACTTGCGAGACAAATTAGATTAGTAAGAGAACGTATGATAAGAAAAGGCAAAAATCGTGCCAATAGATTTAATCTAGGACATAAGATAACTAGTTTCAAGGTAGGAGAGTTAGTCTTAATCAAAGCGCTCAACGTGTCGAATCCAACGGCCAAACAAATTGCAAATTTTCTTGAGCTATACGAAGGACCGTATAGACTTGAAGAACAAGTGGGACTAGCCACGTTATTATTGGTTAATCCTACAACCGGAAACGAAAGAGGTCGTTTTCACACAAGTTTATTCCGAAAATATTATACAAAACCAAGCGACGAAGTAAATTTAGTTCCGTTAGAAAATTAAGAATCAATCACGTCACTAAATTTGGGGGGGGGCAAATGTAACATCCCAACCACTGTGCGCGCGTGAACGGAGGTGAAGCTCCAAAAAGACAATAAAAATAACTTTTTATTGTCTTTTTGGAACTTCACCTCCGTACCGTGATACCAGTTGGTAATTAATTGGTTATGATCATCCTTGAGGAGGTATATATCGAGGAAACTGATTCCACCACCACTTTCAATCTCATGGTGAACTGGAGCCGGGGGTGATAAGAGTTGAAGGTGGACATGACCGTGTCAATTTTATCTCTTGGAATGCAGGTGATATTATCATCCACGTAGCGAAAGTAAAATAGTGGGGTGAAATCTAGTTTGCCAAGACACTCTCGCTCCAAGTCGACCAATTTGGAACTGTAACAGACTATTCCTGACAAGACACAGCGAACCAGCGGTAAGGGCGTTGCGGGTAAAAGTGTGTGTGCGTCGGTGCAGAGTTTAAGAGTCTTTAAACTAAAGTTAAATTCTAGTGGGTTGGTCTTCGAATAAATCTCGCAATTATTTATCTTTATAATCTATTCAAAGAATAGATATTTATGTGGCATGCGCCGAAAGTAACTGTTTATTCGGCAAGGTTTAACCTTGCTGAACAGTTACTTTCTGCGCGCGCCCCATTAGTTATTTGTGTATCAAGGGCGGAAAGTACTATTTGTCCGAGTGTGCCTTTGGCGGCACGAGCCGAAGACGAGTTGCTGCGAGCATACTCGCCAAAATAGCCTTGCGCCCGTGATGCACACGATGTTTTTCTCATCACCTGGTCTGCAGAATGCCTCTTTTCAGACCGAGTGAGCGGGCGGAAAACAGGATTTTGCGCCCTAGGGCAGGAAAATGTCTCTTTCGTCGGAAAAAGACGTTTCCGCCCGCTCAAGAGGTTTGAAACGTGGCATTTTGCGAGCGGGTGTGAGAAATAGTATATTATGCACCTAAGGGCGACAAGTTGCTTTTGACGAGTGCGAGGTTGTATCACGAGGCGAAGCCGAGGGATACAATCGCACGAGTCTAAAACAACGTTTGCCCTGTGGTGCATACGATATTTTATACACCAAAGGGAAATAAAGTGGTTTTTCCGGCTGAAACAGGGCAATAAACCGCCGTTTATATCCCTGAGGTGTATAAACACTATTTTTTACGGAAACGGCCTTAATAATCACTTTGACGTCAGTTGAGTTCCGCACGAACTGCGTATAGGAGCTGCTGTAAAAGGTAGTAGAGAGGGGGTAACCCGCGGTATAAGACTTTATTCCGCAAGTTTGACAAGCGAACTTCGAACTGCGCATCAAAGTTGCGGAATAAAGACTTTATACCGCAACTTTGAACTTAGCGGTATAAAGTGCCACTTGCCGGAACGAAAACAGGCGTCAAAAAGTGACTTTTTAATGCTTGTGCCGTAAAAACACATTTATTATAGAAAATACATTTATCATAGAAAACACATTTATTACAAATCACCTCAATTAATCAGACCACGCTGAGTTTACACAAAATTATATCATTAATAAACTAATCCAAAAGAAAAGCAACTCAACTATCTCTAATCAAAGTTTGGTCCGTCTCTATCGATCAATATTCACATTCGAGAGTCCCCAGCCGGGAGTGTCAAAATAACTACAATAAAAGTGTGAGCGTGTTCTTTACGCCCTAGGGTCAAAGAACACAACTCTTGTTAAAGAATCCCGGGCGCTAAGCCAGAATATTTCCCAACCACAACCACAACAATAAGTTTAAAGTCATCGGCTGCTGACTCCAGAGAGTGAAATTAAGAAAAGGGTTCAGATCAAGACCAAAACTGTACTGCCAAGAACGGACCTCTGCCCTGCCCTATATAACTTCTCCCTTAATGTCTCTCTCTCTTTCTAACTACTGATAATTAAACGATCAAACGAACTTACCTGTACGTGAAGTTCGATCGTAATTATACGAGAGGCTCACCTGAGATGATTACAGATGTAGTACCATTCTTGTACCTACTAAAGTCACGATTTTAGAGTTTTAAAACAATTGCGGGGGTTGTCGTGGTGACACCCGCCGATCTTCTTCCTCATTCCGTTGAATGTTATGAGAATAATTGTTTGTTTGATCTACAATCAGGGTAGAGGATTTATTTCAAACTCCTCTGGGTAATTATTCATACATGCTCAGTATGTATATCAGTAATATTTATATTTTGGGTGGGTCTGTAATCATCTCAGGCGAGCCTCTCGTATAATTACGATCGAACTTCACGTACAGGTAAGTTCGTTTGATCGTTTAATTATACTTCGAGCCTCGCCATCGAGATTACAGATGTAGCCCTTCAGAGCTTAGAAAACAAACAATTTTTTGTATCTGTGCATATGTCTATTGATGAAATTTGTTTCGACAAGATACAATAGTTTTCATATACAGGGTGAGTTTTCTCCGACTCTGAACGAGGGAGGGGCTTATTACTGCCAATTGCTCCGCCCCTTGGCCAATCACAACTTGTTATCAAAATCTAAGTTTACATCAAGCCGTCCATACCTGGTCTAGTCGGGTAAGGTATTGATGATCGTCGAATGAAAACAATGAAGGTCCTAGGACGTTCATTGTTTTCATTCGACTTAGATAAACTTAGATTTTGATAACAAGTTGTGATTGGCCAAGGGGCGGAGCAATTGGCAGTAATAAGCCCCTCCCTCGTTCAGAGTCGGAGAAAACTCACCCTGTATATATAATCTTCATGAGTTTATCATGTGGGCTCCCATATATCATTGAACAGTGTATTAACTACTCATCTTAAAAATACTAGAGAACAAAGAACTTATTCTTAATCATTGGTAGTATTTTGGTGTTTATGATTCAGTAACACCGTTGCAGCGAAACTTTCTTTGCCCAGTTTTGAAATGGGTCTCTTATAAAATCTCGCAAAAACTTGTGAGCCCTGTGACCAGCCTGCGGTCTTCTTTATTGACTCTATACTCAAACCCCTATCTGATGCTCTCGAGGTAGAGGCATGTCGCGTACTGTGTGCTGTAAATGATTCATCTACGCCACAGTCCGACAACGCAGATTTGATCCATTTACTTATGGTTTGCGAAGAGACCGCTTTATGAGGTTTGCGATAGGAAATGAATAAACTTTTTTCACTACCTCTAATGCTCATAGTTACATCGATGTATCTGAGTATAGTACGAGCTATACATAATTCAGGCTCATTTTGAAAAAATGGCAGGTCTAGTAGGGGTTGAAATGCCCCGGGTCTGGATGTTTTTATATTATCCGGAACTCTAATCTGAATACTAGAGGATGAAACAGAAATATTTTCAATTGATATTAGAGAAAATGTTTGAACACGATGAGCTGTACCGAGAGCCAACAATATTATAGTTTTGGTTGTCAGTTCTTGAAGGGTCAGAGATTCTAGGGGGAAGAGCTTTGCCATATTTTCTAGGACCGGATCTGCATCCCAGGTTGTATCGTACTTAGGTCTGCTTGGTCTCAATTTAAAGACTCCCTTCAAAAACCGTGAAATATAAATATTATGTGAGAGGTCCTCTGAGGAAATTAGAGAAATCGCTGCTCTGGCAGAGTTTGTCGTTCCATAAGAAGCTCCTTTTTTAAATTTGTCTGATAAGAATTCTAGAACCTTAGAACAACTAGTCGTATACGGATCATGCTTTGACCTCTGAGAGAACTCCCACCACTCCTTCAGCACAGTGCCATACTGTTTAATCGTTGTTTTTGATAATGAAGCGGTCAAAACTTCTAGGGAAGACTCTGGCAAGTTCTTTTTAGAAAAAGCGACCCTGATAACCTGGCTACAGCCAGGGTAAGCTTCTCTGCCAGAGGGTGATGGTGGTTGCTAAAAGGGGAGACGAGTAAATTAGGGTCCGGTTTGAATATAAGCGGTTCCCCGACTACTAATTTTTGAAATAATGGAAACCATGGCTGAGCACCCCACAATGGGACCACAAGAACTCCATTTGCATTTTCCCGAATTATTTTCTGGAGGCATTTTGATATTACTGCAAATGGTGGGAATGCATAGAAGTTTTCATCACTCCAGGGGATCGTAAAAGCGTCTATTGTCAGCGCATCAGGGTCCCTTTCCCACGCAAAATATTTTTTACATTTCGTATTGGATCTTGATGCAAAAAGATCTATTGAGGGGGTACCGAAGGATTTGACAATCATCCGAAAAGCGTAATCTGCTAATTGCCACTCCCTATCAACATTTCGTAACCTAGACTGAGCATCGGCCTCTTTATTCTCTCTCGATGGGATATATGCTGCGTGAATCCAGAGACTATGGGCTTCGCAATAATCCCAAATTTCCCTTGCTAGTTTGGCAAGTGTGGGAATTGAGTCCCTCCCATTTTATTAATATATGCCTTAGCTGTAGAGTTGTCGACTCTAAGAAGTACTTCGCAATCTTTAAGATCCGCTGCAAAGCATTTTAGGCCGATAAATGCAGCCATCAGCTCTAATGAGTTGATGTATAAAGTTTGTTCTTCTCTTCTCCAGAGTCCGTGGGCTGTTTTTCCCTCACTAAACACACCCCACCCAGACAAAGAGGCATCAGAAAAAATTTCTCTTTTATAGATTGCCGGTCTAATTTTTCTAAACGCTTTGGGCAATCGTTGATACCACCATATCAAATCTTCCCGTACGTATTCTGGGAGAGACATTTTTGAGTCAAAGTTGTTGCTATTTTGTGTAAGAGCTTCCGTCTTTGCTCTTTCTAAAGACTTACAATGGAGTGCTCCATATTCTACGGCTGGGCATGCCGCTACAAGGGAACCAATCAATTGAGCAAATTCTCTTATCGAACAAATCTTTTGTTTATTGAAAAGAGCTACTTTATTTAACAAGGACTCACGCTTTTTCATGGTCAACTCCAGAGCGAAATTATTAGAATCAACTATAAAGCCTAGGTACTTACATCGCATACTAGGCTGAAAGTTACTCTTTTCTAAGTTCAGTATGAAACCTAAATATTCAAGGAGTTGTTTTGTTGCTTGAAGGTTATCTGTACAAGTATTAGGATCTTCTCCTATGCACAGCAGGTCGTCCAAGTAAATAACCGATAAGTAATTTTTGGACCTCAGAGAGTTTACAACCGGTTTCATGATCTTAGTAAAAACGTATGGGCTCGTAGATAACCCGAATGGGAGGCAAGTAAATTCATAAAGTATTCCTTCGAACAAGAAACGCAGATATTTTCTGTGCTGTTTATGAACCGGGATTAAAAAATATGCATCCTTCAAATCAATTGACCCCATGTAAGAATTTTCGCTAATTAATTTGCAAACTGATCGGATATCCTCCATTTTGAAGTGTTCTGGATTTAGGAAATTATTTAGACGTTTTAGATTAATTATGAACCTATGAGATCCGTCTGGTTTTGGGACCAGAAAGAAAGAGGATATAAATTGATTCTCTACCGGTTTGCAAGCCTCAATGGCACCTATATCGCGAAGTCTATTTAATTCTGTGTGTATTGCCATAGACTCAGTCCTAGACCACTTGTGTATGGGAGGTGGGTTGACCTGATGGACTTGTGTTGTAAAGGGTAGTCTGTATCCTTGTACAGATTGAAGAATGAATTTATCTGAAGTTATTGTGGCCCATTGTTTAGAAAAAAGCTTCAACCTACCCGCTAAACTATTTACCTGTGAGTCTACTTCTGTTTGTAATTCTGGGGTTTCTGATAATGATATTGGTTCTGCGTTTGCTTCGGCTGAGCTGACTGTTTCGGACGGAATTGCGACGACTTCGGGAAGAATTTCTTTTTGTAGCCCGCCTGTGTCGTCGCTCTTGGTGCCGACGCGCCCTGCCAGTTTGACTGATTAGGGTGAAAAGGTTTCTTTTTAATAAATCCTTGAGTTTTAATCTCTGACCCCAGTTTGTTGACCGACTTTGCCTCCCTAATTTGGTCACCCCGCTTCCCACCGAACAAGAAACTGTCCGTCTCAATTTTTTCTAAGACTGTGGCTACTGATTTATCTACCGTGGGTATAATATGCAGGCCTTACGAGCCTTTGTCTGATTATAGTGGATTTCTGTCAATAATTGGGAAGCCTCCCACAGATGTTCTAGCATCTTTTTGGGATCTGTGTCCTTCTTTTGGGTCATAAGAGGTTCGATAACTAACCCCAATGCTGAGAGTGCAGAACCAACGAGGTTTTGGGTGATACACATGTATTTGTCCCGCTTCAATGAAGCTTCTGTAAGAGAGGCTGCTATCTCAGGATTGAGCTTTGGCGCTTCTAGGAGGCATTCCCCTGTACGTGGATATTTTGACAATAGATTGTTTTTAACATCTTTTTGCTGTCCCACCTTGAGCCAATTTTTCCAACGTGAAGTAATGTGTGTTAGCAACACCAAGTTATTCTGCTTAACCTCAGGACTCTCACCGATAATTTTCAGAACATCCTCCTCGAGAGGAGAGATAGGTCTCTCAGCTGTTACGGAATCTGATTCCTTGCTAACATCAGGTATGTCATGAATATTTGGTTGTGGTAGGATTGGTTGGATAACTGGTGTATCTGATACTGAGGCGACGGAGGTATCGCTTAGACCATGAGCGCAGCTGGTGGATGCAATTTCAGTGCAAAGGGGTCCCGTTAATGGTAGTGACTCTGTGTGGGAAATCAAAACAAAACAACAAGGTGTAAGAACCATTGTGTATACAGCCTCTTTTTTTTTTTTTTTTTTTTTTTTTTTTGTATCAAATACATCACTTCGGCCATGGCTTACCTCCCGGGTAAGCTCAACCGTGAATAAAAGATCGATCATTGCCTCATTTCTCGAATAAGGTCGATCGTCAAATATAAAAATTATTATGTCTCGCATAATTTTAACCCTCTCTCCATTTTTTTTTTTTTTTTTTTTTTTTAATCAGATTTTCACCAGTATCCGTAATAAATATATTTGCTTACCGTTCTGTCTGTCCAGAATTGGAGAGTTTGAAAAGTTTTCTTTGTTGTTGTTAGCAACGGCCGTGGTGGCGGCGTCAGGCGGATCATGCGCTGGGTTGGATTTGATTAATTCTTCCAGTTGTTTAATCCTTTTCCACAACTTTTCACTATCCCTGTCTCGCGAATGAGATTTCCTCTTGTGTTTACCCATTTTTTTTTTTTTTTGGCACTTGGGAACAACCAAAGACGAAAGATTAATAAACACCGCACTTGGCTATTCGACGCGTGTGACTTTGACGGCACGAAGAAATGTTATGAGGAAGAAGATCGGCGGGTGTCACCACGACAACCCCCGCAATTGTTTTAAAACTCTAAAATCGTGACTTTAGTAGGTACAAGAATGGTACTACATCTGTAATCTCGATGGCGAGGCTCGAAGTATAATTTCCATTTTTTGGAATGTCATATATTTTTATAGTTTTTCGTAGAATTTTACGCTAATGTAGGCAACAAACAGCTGCCGTTCGTTCGAGTCATAAATTACTATTATTATTATTAATATTATTATTATTATAATACAGCTGTAAGCTGATAGCTTGTGTAGCTGTGTCATGTATGACGATTATTGGCTCTGAGCCAATAAATGTCATTACTTTGTTCGTACTTTTCCGTGGATATTGGTAAAATTCACGTAGATTCTACGAATATCTACGAGAATCGACGCGAAATAAAAGGTGGTGTCGAAAATAAAAGATATTCTCATGAAAAAAGACGATGATTTTCATAATTTGTTATAGAATTTCGTAGTTTTGTACGAAAGTTCACGAAAGTTTACAAAATTTCACGCCAAAAAATTCTACCTCATCGTGCTGTAGATTTCATTTATTAAAATACACAACTGGAGATTTTCGTTGTTTTTCGTCAAAAGTTATATTTCAGAAAGATGTAGTTAATTTGCATTCGTTAACTGAAATAGTTTGTCATTATAAATCGTAAAGTTGCATTAAGTTTTTTAGAAATTCGTACTTCCTTATGAAAGTCTATGACATTCTACGAAAAAAAAAATGTCCATGATCGACTTATAATTTTTTTTAAAGTTGTTGATTAAGAATTGTACATTTTCGTCATAGACTGTACAAATCCGTATTTTTCTACGAAAAAAATTCCTCTTTTCTGCGATCTTCTACCGATTTCGACTAATTTCGGATTTTTTTTAACCATTTTCACATTCTTTAACTAATTTCTACGATTTTCTACAATTTTCACTTCTGTCGTACTTTGGCGTAGAAATTATTTCCACCAGGGTTACGTCAAAAATTCGTTCAAGTTTCCACGATCTTGCTATATGCTTACTCCTTCCCAATATTGCGACAATATTTTTCAAACATCGCGATGTCCTAATTTTACAATTGAGGTTTCTTCGACATTGAGGACGTGTTGCAGTGATACATTTTCTGATATGAAAGTTCAACATTCACCACCAATTCCACCATTGCGACTGTCACCCTTATTTCTGCCCAACATAATACTCACAGTCGCGAAAATTTGTATGAGCTACGAATACATCTATGAAATAAAGGAAAATAGAAGCCGGTTGGGGGATGCACCAACTCAGACACTCGATATAATACTCCATGAAGACAAAATCTTCAGATCTGCTGATGTCACTTGAAAATATATACTTTTTGAATGAGTTAATCCAGACTTACGCCATGTTATAAATAAGTAACCTGTCTGACTGCTCGAACTGATAATGTGCCAGAATATTTGTCTCAAATACGACATTTTGAATCATATCATAGAATAAAATGGATGTTTATGTTATGAATTGAATGAATCTAAAAAAATGAAGGTGGACGTTACCTTGTTTTTTTTTTTTTTTAACAATGTTCAAGTAGAGTCATCAGCACAGTGCGTAACTAATTAGTTGCACTGGTACGATTCATACCCCAAGACCTCAGTCAGAACTTTACTACATTTATCGTTTGTTTGATTTTAATTGAACACAATTTTTGAAAACGCGCCGAAGTTGTGTCGTATAAAAAGGTAAAAAGGTTTCTGGAAAAGTGTCATCATCATTGCAAGTCATTCAACAATGAGATCGGCAAATAAAATTCCATCAATTCGGGATCAAGTTTGGTGGAGTCAGAGAAGCAGCTACGCTTCTACAGTAGGTGATAGTTATTTCCCTGAAACTTCGTTAATCATTACTGTGGAATTAACAGTTCTTATGGATTATTTAGATTATGAAAAAAAAATCTAAGGAAAGGCCTTGTCAGACCCTCTAACTCGGGTAAAAGGCTGCCAGAGTTGGTAATACGGAATAGGAAACAATTTCGCGCAAGGGATTACCACGCATGGAGTTTTCTGCGCCAACTGAAACTTTTCTGCACCACAGCAATTGTACAGCATGGCATCAGGTTGGAAAAAGTTTGAATAGGCAGTAGGCACAGATCCCATACATAACTGCAACTTCTCGGTCGCTCTTTGACTCGCTCGTTTATTTTCAAGGGTCACGTAATTGCCACAATCATACCGAAAATGTAAATCTAGACATGTGTAATGTAAGTAACAAAATAACTTTACAAATTTTGTCATTGTATAAACAAGGTGGGAGAAAATGACTGTGGCTTCTCTATTTTATAAGTATTTCTAATAATATGTACTGTTGTTTAATTCATGCCTCATAAACCTCACGTGATTTACTCCTCGAAGAAGCAACAAAACAGCAAAGGTGAGTGAGATAAAACTATATGTATATGTTGCGTAGTTTCAGTGGAAACGATGCAAAACTGGAAGGATCCCAAACAAAACAAAATTGGTACTTGACTATACTTGTCAACTGAAAGTCGACGTATGGGCAAATGATGACCCGGCTTTAGTCGACTATATGTTGACTGTTGACTGAATGTCAACTCTTCAACATTTATTCGACTCAAGCCGAGTCATCAGTTGGTTCATATGTCGACTTTTAGTTGACAAGTAGTCAATTAGGCCACAATTTTGTGTTCTTTGGGATGGGGCAAAGCCGGCCACCTCAAGAAAATCGTTTATGCGGGTGCGATTTTTGCACACATTTTATGCATCGATCTCTGATCTGATCGTTATCTGATCGAGCCATGCTAATCTCTGAAATTCATATTATACATACATAATATGTTTTGCACTCGCGGCCCTGCCCCTGTGCGCTTCGCGCCTCAAAAATTGGATGTTCAACTGTTTCATTTTCAGGAGTAACGAAACACCGCAAACCACTTTTCTCAGATATTTGAATAAGCAACAATTTGAAGCAAAGACGAAGTCAATATCTCATCGGGCCGAGGAGATATCGATGAATCCGCGAAAACATATTTTACCCATTTTAACCCGCTTGGGGGACGAATTTCGAAAAATCGCTTCTTAGTGGGTGTTTATGAAGGGAAGGGAACATGTTGCCCAAATTTCAAGTTTCTAGGTCAAGGGGTTTGGGCTGGGCGTTGATGCCACTTGTTCCTTTATAGATATAGAAGA
>JAEUYN010000825.1:70000-82799 GCA_018257835.1 Euura lappo | reverse complement strand
CTTCATCGTTGAGTGAAATGAACAAGTTTTGCGATATATGTGAGTGGAATTATATTCCTGAGGGCGCTCAATGGTTCGTTTCCACCCTTGTGATGCGTAGTCGGTGATATCAGTGAAAACAAGTGACGGTCCCCACGTTTCGCGAAACAAAAAAGCCTTATTTTACTCGATTTTGGTGAGATACACGTTCATGCAGCTACCAATTTGATTACAAATCGTCTAAGGAACCCATTAAACACCCCCGCATTCATATCAGGCGTCATTATTTTTTAAATACGGAAATACTGAGTCCAGCATGCCCTTAAGCACCCCCCGTTCACATCAGGCTTCATTATTTTTTAAATACGGAAAAGACTGAGTCCAGCATGCCCTTAACACTTGGAAATACGTTTGACTTTGATAATGCACAGGTGGTTGATAAAGAAAAAAACTTACATAAACGTCTTATTAAAGAAATGATACACATTTCAAAAAACAACTCTGTCAACAAACGCACAGATATTCAAAATTTGAGTCACTTATATTCTGTAATCTTGAATTAAAACTCCCTCGTGTATCGTTCCTTTGATTGGACCTTTGCTAATATCGATTAGAGATCAATAATCCGTTGACAGTTTAAAATCACTCTCTTCGATAACGTCATGTAGCGAATATCGTTAAGACAGTCACGCAGTAAGTTTTCAAACCTTTTTGTTTCTCTTTTCCAAAAACAAGTAACTAATTGCAAAATTTAATACCCTAAGTCCATATGCGGACATAATTTAGTCATTAGGCAATATGTAATGTAATTACGTATTATTATAGCCTGAAGATGACCAGCCGGGCCCGGTCGAAACGTTGTCCTCAACAATAAAAACAAGTCTTCTTTGACTTTAACCGACGATATTCATTATCTTTCAATGGTCACGAATCCCATACAATTAGATCGAGTAAGTTTACAGATTTTAGACAATAATTCACGCAGGTTGCTTCATCTATAAACTTCATAGATTTCATTAACGAAGTTCGTTCAGCATTTTATTTGTATTAGTCTGGATTAATGGACTCAATAACTATTCACTCCCATAAGATCCTGTATATTTCACAGGACAGTGATATACCCTCGATCCGCGGACGCGGATCAAGCATAAATAAATACATCCCTTTGCCCAGCGTACCGTTACCCTGGACTAGCCAGCGTAGCTAGTCGCCCCACATACCCGTATACCCAGGTATCGCGTACGTGCCACGTCAGCCAAGTCAGGGACAGCTGCAGGGTTTTTCCCAAAAACCACGAATCCTCCCTGACTTTTGCCCCTTCTCCTAGGGTACGTAGGCATACTTCGGGTATATGTATAAGGACCGGGTTGTGGGCTCAAAAGTTAGTAGTTATTGGGTGTTGAGCCAGTAAGATAGCCGCAGTGAGACTTTGTCGCAAGTCCTCTTGTCCTCCAAAAGTCACTCAGAGGCTCCCTTGTCGCGGGGTGACCTCAAACTCTTGTACACCGCCAAGACGCAGTTCATTAAAATGAGTTACCAATTCCCAAATACCAATGTCTTGAACTACCGACCCCAAACATCCTCCTTCGAAACCTTCTCCCTCGAAACCTCTCCTCGTATCTTGGCCCAACACCTCGTCGAGAGCATCCACCAATGCTCAGGGGTTTAGCTTCAGGATTGCCGGGATCCATCGCGTCTCCTTCTTCTCACCTCGTCGAGAGCATCCACCAATGCTCAGGGGTTTTAGTACAGGATAATCGGGATCCACGCGGTTTGCCTCCCTTAGCTGCTCCAATCGTCATCCCCGTCGCAATACCTCCATCATCGAAACCCGCGTACCGCGAGTCCCATCTCCTCCGCTACCAACCTCATCCCATCTCTCACCCCCTTCCCGCAATACGTCTGGACCCGTAAGAACCAAGGTATTAACAAATCGGGGGGTCCAGTTCCTAAAGTTGTCACCATGGGCGCCTACCTCGATTTTCGTAACTCAACACGGACTTGCACGAAGCCAATTCTCTATTCTACAATCGCGCTTCCCCAAGCGCCGTCTGGCGACTAACCTAGGGTACGTAGATCGCTGTGAATTCTTGCTGTCTAGCGGCGGTCGCTCTTTAGACCGGGATATAGTGACAGCTGATTTTGGGACGTGATTATACCCAGTATACCCTCCACAGGGCACTAATATATGTATATTCCGATCATCATAATTAGGGAATTTAAGAGTCGTCATTTGTTCTTCATATTAAAAAGTGTTTGATGATTTGTTCACACATTAATGTGTTTTTCCACAATTTTACTCCGTATGCCGTGTGGTTCGTAATGAAGTCCGAAATGAAAAACCCTCGGAAAACCGACACCCATGGCATACCATTAGGGTGCACCCAAAGGGCTGAAACGGTCACGTGAACTTGTACGTGAATCAAGAATTTTTCTGCGTTTCTACACAGGCTGCCATTGATAATTATACAAGGTCTCGTTGTAAAACTGCATGAAACGAGATGGCATACCGTTTGCGCATGCCCAAGTACTGTTCAAGAGACTCGGTGGAATCTTGCGTCAAGTACATTTGAAAAAAAACATTTTCAAACGCCGCGCGTAGACTCACCGAGTCTATTTACCCGAACGGGAGCTATAAATCGCGGTGGTGGGGAGGAATCATAATCTGTTTTTTCTTCCACCCCACGATATCCATGAGCCTTAAAATATCATTGTTAGAATGTCGGCACGAAAAGCTTTCATTTGAGACCTATTTCGATTAAATCAGTGCACGTGAAGAAGAGTTATGAATATTTAAAAGATTCGACAGGTTCATTTCCCTCCACAATTTTCGTCTCCTTCATCATCGTCTCCTTCAGCCAGACTTGACTTTTGCTATGAATATAAACATGAGAGAAGAGCGGCCTCTCTGGTCTAGAACTACGCGGAGAGCAGACAACTATCTAGAGTTCCACGTAGTTGTTTCTCAGGTGGCGTTGTTGTCGACAGTCAATTCGCACAGATATGTATAGGCTGTTGTTTCGGCTGCTAAAAATTAGAGAAGAGTAGCGCGACCACTAGACAGCCGGGACAACAGCCATCCGAGTACCTGGCGTTAGCCGTGTTTTTACTCAGTATGCTCCTCCTTTTTTAATGCAACGAGGATGTATTGAAGTGGAATAACAAAAAGAATACGGATTGACGAGGTCCAAGGTTGACGAACATGAAGAAATTAGTATTTTCGGGTAGGAGAAATGACTAATGCAGTTAATGATGATGCTGATATAAAGTGAAAAACATCTACTTTCATTCCAAATCGAAACTACATGTACAGTGAAAACTAAGTTTATAAATAATAAGTATACAGGGTGGTCCAGCACCTCATTATTTTGAGTACGCTGGCGGATTCCTTGGATCATTTTAAGACGAAACTTGTTCTTGCAAATTTTTTTTTAAAGCAACGGTTGACGAGTGAGGGTCACTTTAAGTCGGCCAATCCTGGCACAGATAAGCCAGCGACACAGGGCCGTTGCGTTTCAGTGGGGCTTGCCGGGCAGCGCCAGCCTGAGCGAGTTCAATTCGGGTGAAAGTCTGTACTCGGGGGGTTTTTGGGGTCGCTGAATACAAATCTGAAGTCAGAATTTCCAAAAACAAAATGGCGTATCGAGAACGGTAAAAAATTTCGTCAAAACCCTGTTCAATTCGGGTGAAAGTCTGTACTCGCTGGTTTTTGAAGTCGCTGAATACAAATCCGAAGTCAGAATTTCCAAAAACAAAATGGCGTATCGAGAACGGTGAAAAATTTCTTCAAAACCCTGTTCAATTCGGGTAAAAGTCTGTACTCAGCGGGTTTTTGGGGTCGCTGAATACAAATCCGAAGTCAGAATTTCCAAAAACAAAATGGCGTATCTAAAACGGTGAAAAATTTCTTCAAAACCCTGTTCAATTCGGGTGAAAGTCTGTACTCGCGGGGTTTTGGGGTCGCTGAATACGAATATGCAACTGAAATATCGAAAAACAAAATGGTGGACTTAATATGGACGGCTACTTTTTGAAGAGTCGATTTGATTTGCAGGGATCCATTTTTTCGGCGTCTTCAAGGCTGCTAATAATGAATATGCAGTCTAATTTATGAAATCATGATTTATAATGAATCAAATAGAACTACTACTACAACATGTCACTCAAATCGTTCCATACCGAAAAAAAGTACTGTGATCTCGGTACTTAGTACACAGGATCCGAGTACTTAGTACACAAATTGCAATATTTAGTACACGAAGCAGCAGTACTTCGTATACTGAGTACTAGTACTACGTGTATTAGGTACTAATACTTCCTGTACTGAAAATCAGTATTGCGTGTACTCAGTACTAGTACTCGGTACTATCTGTACTCAGTACTCATACTGCGTGTACACGGTATCAGTACTTATTATGTACTGACAGCTTTACACATTGAGTACTAGAACTTTCTTTGGTAGGTATTATTTACTTCTTATGGACTATAATAAGTGCAGCTGTAATCTATTACACCGCACTGTATTAAATTCAGTACTGCAGGACGAATATTTGTAATACCATCATACCTACACAGTTGAAAATAATAATTCTTCAGCTGTTGAAAAAAATGATGGTCACTCTCTTTCCTGTTGAGAATAACAAGGTCGTATTGTAGTTCAGAACCCGTTTCTGTTAGAGGCTCCATTCCTGTTGAATTTTCAAAGTGGAATAACATTTCATAACAAAAGTGAATAACATTTTTTAAATGTTGCAATAACATGTGTTTTTTGTAGGAAATCAGATACAATAACAGATTAGTTTTGTTGAATTAACATTATTTCCTTGTTGTGCTGACACTCTTTTTTAGTGCATCAACAAGAAAATCTGTCATAATTTTATACGTAAACAAACGGACAGGTTTTTCCCGTAAACGTTTAACAATAATGGGTTCGGTTAAATTGACAGAAATATTTATGTGGACTTTCTGGGACAGGTAAAAGATTGTAAGATTACCAGATTTGTTTTAACTGTGCAGGTACCGTGTACTAGTACTAGATATTAAAACTACGTTCTAGGTACTAGCACTAGGTACTGTGTACTAGTACTAAATTGCAGTACTAATACTGCTAGTATTGCCTGTACTTCAAGTACTGCCCTGTACTCGCGAAATCAGTACCGCTGTACTTAATTACTGCATTACTAGCTGTACTTCGTTCAATTCGACATTTTTAACGATAATTAGGTATTTGTAATTTTTTAAATAATTTATTTCGATTACTTTACTCCAGGGCTAGAACTAAGAATCGACCCGACTTTTAAAATAATCAAGAGCCACTATTGAAACTTGATATTCATTCACTTCAAGCCCTGAAGTAAAGTAATCGAAATAAATTATTTAAAAAATCATAAAAATCTAATTATCGTTAGAAATGTCGAATTAGACCTGAATATCAAGTTTCAATAGTGGCTCTTGATTATTTTAAAAGTCGGATCGATTATTAGTTTTAGCCCTGGAGTAAAGTAATCGAAATAAATTATTAAAAAAATTACAAACACCTAATTATCGTTGGAAATGTCGAATTGAACGGAAATATCGATTTTGATGTTGACTTGTAATTATTTTGAAACTGAGTCAGAAATTCACTTCAAGCCCCGGAGTAAAGTAATCGAAATTAATTATTAAAAAAATTACAAAAACCTAATTATCGTTAGAAATGTCGAATTAAACCTGAATATCAAGTTTCAATAGTGGCTCTTGATTATTTTAAAAGTCGGATCGATTATTAGTTCTAGTCCTGGAGTAAAGTAATCGAAATAAATTATTAAAAAAATTACAAACACCTTATTATCGTTAAAAATATCGAATTGAACGAAGTACAGCTAGTAATGCAGTAATTAAGTACAGCGGTACTGATTTCGAGAGTACAGGGCAGTACTTGAAGTACAGGCAATACTAGCAGTATTAGTACTGCAATCTAGTACTAGTACACAGTACCTAGTGCTAGTACCTAGAACGTAGTTTTAATATCTAGTACTAGTACACGGTACCTGCACAGTTAAAACAAATCTGGTAATCTTACAATCTTTTACCTGTCCCAGAAAGTCCACATAAATATTTCTGTCAATTTAACCGAACCCATTATTGTTAAACGTTTACGGGAAAAACCTGTCCGTTTGTTTACGTATAAAATTATGACAGATTTTCTTGTTGATGCACTAAAAAAGAGTGTCAGCACAACAAGGAAATAATGTTAATTCAACAAAACTAATCTGTTATTGTATCTGATTTCCTACAAAAAACACATGTTATTGCAACATTTAAAAAATGTTATTCACTTTTGTTATGAAATGTTATTCCACTTTGAAAATTCAACAGGAATGGAGCCTCTAACAGAAACGGGTTCTGAACTACAATACGACCTTGTTATTCTCAACAGGAAAGAGAGTGACCATCATTTTTTTCAACAGCTGAAGAATTATTATTTTCAACTGTGTAGGTATGATGGTATTACAAATATTCGTCCTGCAGTACTGAATTTAATACAGTGCGGTGTGATAGATTACAGCTGCACTTATTATAGTCCATAAGAAGTAAATAATACCTACCAAAGAAAGTTCTAGTACTCAATGTGTAAAGCTGTCAGTACATAATAAGTACTGATACCGTGTACACGCAGTATGAGTACTGAGTACAGATAGTACCGAGTACTAGTACTGAGTACACGCAATACTGATTTTCAGTACAGGAAGTATTAGTACTTAATACACATAGTACTAGTACTCAGTATACGAAGTACTGCTGCTTCGTGTACCAAATATTGCGATTTGTGTACTAAGTACTCGGATCATGTGTACTAAGTACTGAGATCACAGTACTTTTTTTCGGTATGGGACGATTTGAGTGACATGTTGTAGTAGTAGTTCTATTCGATTCATTATAAATCATGATTTTATAAATTAGACTGCATATTTATTATTAGCAGCCTTGAAGATGCCGAAAAAATGGATCCCTGCAAATCAAATCGACTCTTCAAAAAGTAGCCGTCCATATTAAGTCCACCATTTTGTTTTTCGATATTTCAGTTGCATATTCGTATTCAGCGACCCCAAAACCCCGCGAGTACAGACTTTCACCCGAATTGAACAGGGTTTTGAAGAAATTTTTCACCGTTCTAGATACGCCATTTTGTTTTTGGAAATTCTGACTTCGGATTTGTATTCAGCGACCCCAAAAACCCGTCGAGTACAGACTTTCACCCGAATTGAACAGGGTTTTGAAGAAATTTTTCACCGTTCACGATACGCCATTTTGTTTTTGGAAATTCTGACTTCGGATTTGTATTCAGCGACCCCAAAAACCAGCGAGTACGGACTTTCACCCGAATTGAACAGGGTTTTGAAGAAATTTTTCGCCGTTCTAGATACGCCATTTGTTTTTGGAAATTCTGACTTCGGATTTGTATTCAGCGACCCCAAAAACCCGTCGAGTACAGACTTTCACCCGAATTGAACAGGGTTTTGAAGAAATTTTTCACCGTTCTCGATACGCCATTTTGTTTTTGGAAATTCTGACTTTGGATTTGTATTCAGCGAGCCTGAAAACCCTCAAGTACAGACTTTCACCCGAATTGAACAGGGTTTTGAAGAAATTTTTCACCGTTCTCGATACGCCATTTTGTTTTTGGAAATTCCGACTTTGGATTTGTATTCAGCGACCTCAAAAACCCTCGAGTACAGACTTTCACTCGAATTGAACAGGGTTTTGAAGAAATTTTTCACCGTTCTCGATACGCCATTTTGTTTTTGGAAATTCTGACTTCGGATTTGTATTCAGCGACCCCAAAAACCAGCGAGTACGGACTTTCACCCGAATTGAACAGGGTTTTGAAGAAATTTTTCACCGTTCTCGATACGCCATTTTGTTTTTGGAAATTCTGATTTCGGATTTGTATTCAGGGACCCCAAAAACCAGCGAGTACAGACTTTCACCCGGATTGAACGGGATTTTGAAGAAATTTTTCACCGTTCTCGATACGCCATTTTGTTTTTGGAAATTCTGACTTCGGATTTGTATTCAGCGACTTCAAAAACCAGCGAGTACAGACTTTCACCCGAATTGAACAGGGTTTTGACGAAATTTTTTACCGTTCTCGATACGCCATTTTGTTTTTGGAAATTCTGACTTCAGATTTGTATTCAGCGACCCCAAAAACCCCCCGAGTACAGACTTTCACCCGAATTGAACTCGCTCAGGCTGGCGCTGCCCGGCAAGCCCCACTGAAACGCAACGGCCCTGTGTCGCTGGCTTATCTGTGCCAGGATTGGCCGACTTAAAGTGACCCTCACTCGTCAACCGTTGCTTTAAAAAAAAATTTGCAAGAACAAGTTTCGTCTTAAAATGATCCAAGGAATCCGCCAACGTACTCAAAATAATTAAGTACTGGACCACCCTGTATAGTAACTGTAGCTCTATCACTCTACGACGCTCATTTCAAAGTTACTCTCTTCTTCGCTCTCAGTTCTCTCCTGTGCATAACTGTCCACGTCCATGTCGACGTTCTCGTCTTCGTTAATGTCGAATTCATCCTCGTCGTCCTCCAACGCTGCGATCATTTCGCATTCATTCTCGACGTCCGTATCATTATCTGTAAATGATCATAGGTATTTCACATCTCAATTATCGTCAGGCGCACGGAGTTCCTGGCGTCCAGGTCTGTCGCGCCATAGTTTCCGGCGTCCAGGTCTATCGCGCTGTCGTTCGTACGTTCGTCACGTAACCATGGTCGGTTGTTGATTTCACGGGCCGGTCACTATGCAAGCATCTAGGTGAATTTTGAGAAAAAATGAGTGTTCCAAGAAGGGTTAGAAAAGATTAGAACTGCCACTGAAGGTTAGAAAAAGTTAGGCCAGCCATTCCTAGGAAAAGTGAGGCGCGCAGCGCTGAGCGGGGTTGCCGCGCGAAGCGCGGAGGGGCGGAGCCCCTAGTAATAATAATTAT
Organism: Euura lappo; assembly: GCA_018257835.1. Lineage (NCBI taxonomy): Eukaryota > Metazoa > Arthropoda > Insecta > Hymenoptera > Tenthredinidae > Euura > Euura lappo. The sequence goes on along the minus strand of JAEUYN010000825.1, from coordinate 73,841 downwards.
TTTTACTACTTTCATATTTATATATTTATACTACTATTATTGTTATTGTGATTGTTATTGTTATTGTTATTGTTATCGTTATTGTTATTGTTATCGTTATCGTTATCGTTATTTGTTATTGTTATTGTTATCGTTATTTGTTATTTTTATCGTTATTTGTTATTGTTATTGTCATTGTTATTATTGTGATTATTGTTATTATTGTTATTATTATTGATTATTTCTTTTTTTTAGAAGGAGGGGGAAAATGCTTTACGCACCGTAAGGGGCTTGCGCCGCCTCGTGTGTTGGACTTGCCGCTCAGGCCTACCAACTAAAAACCCACCTCCTTTTCCCACGTACCACCTAAACCGGAACCGCTTTCGCATTACTCCAGTCTAGGCCGTGCTGTACTGCGCCCGGAGGGCTCTGCGTCGTTCTTATGTCCTGTAATTAATCATCGGGGTCCTTCAGGCACCCGTTGTCGTTCTTTTGGCGCAGTATGGTCTGCACGTACGTAGCGACGGCATTCCACTGCTGCTGGTCTTTGAGCATCACTCCGATCACGTTGTCAGGAGTGACTTGTCCCACTGTTGCCTCTAGCGCTCTCTTTTCCGCCAGGAAGCGGTCGCAGTTGAAAAACGTGTGAGGTACGTCGTCCACTTCCACCTGGCAGTACCGACATAGCGGAGATCTTACCTTTCCCATTCTGTGTAGGTACGCCCTGAAATACCCGTGCCCCGTCAGGAATTGGGTGACGTAGAAGTCCACGTCCCCGTGAGCTCTTTCGATCCAGGGTCTCAGATCTTTAATGAGCCGAGCAGTCCACCGTCCTTTTGTGCTGTTGCTCCAGCGTTCTTGCCAGGCCTCCAATGAGCGGGAGCGTGCCTGAGCGGCCGCCTCCCTTCTATCCTTGTCCGGGATTCTCGCGAAGATGTCCTTGCGTTCTAGGGCCAGCAGGTCGATGGGGATGACCCCAGCAATCACCAGTACTGCAGATTCAGATACCGTCCTGTATGAGCATGCGATTCTCAGCGCTCCTTGCCGTTGGATGGAGGCCATCCGCGTCCGATACTTTTGGACTCTCATGGCATCTGCCCAGATCTCAGCCCCGTACAGCATGACCGATTGAGAAGTCGTCATCAGCAGTCTCCTCTTTCCGGGCTTCGGGCCGCCCACGTTGGCCATCAGCCTGCTGAGTGACGCTGTCACTGTCGCCGCTTTGTCGGATGCTTTTCGGATGTGCTCCCAGAAGGTGAGTTTGTTGTCCAGCGTTGCACCCAAGTACTTCGCTGACCTCTTCGTTTGGACTTCCTGAGACCCTACTGTCATGTTGATTATGGTGGGGATCCTTTTCCTGGTGAGCATGACGATTTCGGTCTTTGCAATCGCCAGCTGCAGTCCGCGTCTTACCATCCACTGGTCGACCCTCCTCATAACTTGGTTCAGCTTCAGCTGAGCCAGTTCAGAGCTGCGTGCTGTGATGACCGCAGCAACGTCGTCGGCGTAGCCGACAAGGAACGTATCGTCCGGCATTTCTGTGCGCAGCAGGCCGTCGTATGAGATGTTCCACAGATCGGGTCCTAGCACGGAGCCCTGGGCTGCCCCCGCGGTGATCTGCTTGCTCCTTTGCCCTTCTTCGGCCTCGTACTGAAGCCACCGATTCTTCAGGTAGTCTCCGACCATAGCTGACAAATAACTCGGCACCTCGAAGGTCTGCTCGAGTGCCTTCAGCATGTCGTTCCATCTGGCAGAGTTGAACGCGTTCTTCACGTCCAAGGTCACAAGCAGGACTATCGGTCTTGCTTGGTGGCACGCCGTGTTCGCTCTTTCCACCGCGGCGACCACTTCTGCGATCGCGCTGATGGTGGAGTGCCCTCGTCGAAAGCCGTGTTGCCGGTCGGACAGGTCGCCAGCAGATTGCACGGCGTTTTCTATTCGCGGTTTGAGCAGCTTCTCCAGGACCTTCCCGGCTGTGTCGAGCATGCACAGCGGCCGGTAGGACGACGGGGAGTCGGGGTCCCCCTTTCCTTTGCCGATAAGGACCAATCGTGCGACCTTCCACCGTGCCGGGAAGACTCCTGTCCGTAGACAGGCGTTATACATGTTCAGCAGGAGGTCCGGGCAGTGATTGACAACAACTTTCAGCACCTCTGCTGGTATGCCGTCTGGTCCTGGCGCCTTCCTCTGTTTCAGCGATCCAACAGCTTTTTTAAGTTCCCCTTCGCTGAAGATTGGGACGTCCTCCAGGTTTTCTCTTGGAGCATGGGTCTCTTGCCTCACCGGGTGTGTGGGGAAGAGAGTATCTACGATATTTTTCATGGTAGCTGCGTCCAGTTGCCCATTCTCGCTTCGTGTGCCGATCTTCTTGGTCACCAGCTTGTACCCCTGACCCCAGGGGTCCTGGTCGATCTCCTTGCAAAGTATCCGCCAGCTACGATCCTTGCTCTGTTGGATGGCCTTGCGTAACTCTTTTTTCGAGGCTTTGTATTCCGCCGATCTTTCGGCAGCCTCGGGCCTATTCCGGGCGCGCTGTGCTTTACGCCTGAGCTGGTGGCTTTTTCTTCTCAGGTCGGCGATCTCTTCAGTCCACCAGTACGCCTGACGTTTTCCGCTCCATTTCTTCCGCCTTGGCATCGACGCGTCGCATGCTTTCTGGATCAGGTGCATAGTGTGGTGAACGATGGTCTCCACGCCCTCTCTGTCCTCGGCGGTGTTGAGAGCCGGTGGGATCTCATCAAAGCCTTCGTCCAAGGCTGCGATGAGCTTTCCTTCATCCATTTTGGCGGTATTCCACCCGAGTTGGCATTGGGGCTGGTTGTTTCGCGTCCCTCTTTCAGCTTGCAGCTTATACGTGATGTAATTGTGGTCGCTACCAGTGAAGTCCTCCAGCACCCTCCACTCTACGGCTTGGGGAGCCAGGCTCTCTGACACCAAGGTGATATCCGGTATGGAGTCCCCGAACCCCGGCCTTCGGTAAGTCGGCGTCGTTCCCGTGTTGAGAACCACAAGGCCAAGCCGTGCCGCCATCTCCATGACCAGTTTCCCTCTGGTATTGGGATGCGGCATTCCCCATTCGAGGGCTCTAGCGTTGAAATCCCCGGCTACCACAAGGTCGCCAGGTAGTTCGCGGAGAGTATCCTCTAGTCCATCTAGCTTGTCTCGAAACTCCGGTATGCTGTAGTTGGGGGAGAAGTAGCAGCTGACGAAGGTGCATCCTCGACTTCTTATCCACACGTATCCGCTGCCGGTGCCGTGGCAGTTTACTCGGACTGTCTGCGGGTCCGAGACCCATATTGCTGCAGTTCCTAGATCGTCTGTGTACCAGGTGGAGCAAGCCTTGTTGCGGTACTGTTCACTTATGATCACGACGTGGGCTTCTCTCTCGTAAGCGAGCTGCGTCAGCAAGTCGTCGGCGAGTTTGCTCCTGTTAAGGTTACCCTGTAGGACGTTCGTCATTTCTGGGATCTTTTCTTTTTTGCCTCTAAGGCATCCCTGAAAGTCTTGCATGCGCCGGATCCGGGTGCGTGATCGAACTGTCTCGAATCCTGTGTTTCCGAGCAAAGAATGCATTGAGGTCCGGATGCGCAGTTCCCTGCCTTGTGTCCACTCTGTCCGCATTTCCAGCACAGATTACTTCTGTCCGGACCTTTGCAGGCTTTTCGGGTGTGCCCATAGTCCAGGCATCTGTAGCATCGCACCACGTCTATCCTATGGCGGACGCGACAGTTTACCCAGCCTATCCTGATGTGCTGCCTTTTTATCAGTTCGTCTGCTTCGGTTTGGCTCAGTGTGACTATTGCCATCTTCAGCGCCCTGCTATTTGCCTTTGTGACCCAGATTTTCGGATCTTTAGCAAGCT
>JAEUYN010000825.1:0-65000 GCA_018257835.1 Euura lappo | reverse complement strand
GAGCGATCCGGGTGGTGGGGGAAATTATTAATGTCTCATTTCTTCTGCTTCGATATATACACGACATTGAAATATTTATCCTGGGACGTGGGCGTGAAAAGCTTTTATTTAAGCCCTATTCCGATGCAATCGGCACACGGGGAGCAGTGATATGATTATTGAAAGTTTTCAGAGTACCCGTTTCGTCGTCAGAATTTTCTTCTTCACCTTCACCTCTTTCAGCCTAAAAACCGATTTTCATAAAAATTAGAGAAGAGTGGCTACGCCTCGACACCTGAGATCTCAGTAGCGAGGTTTGTCACCAGACGGCGCTTGAGACGGCACTGTTAGAATTGGTTAGAATCACGGACGTATATTAGAGGACTGGCAACTTCCAGCAATATCGCGCCGACTTTTCCTCCGCTATTTCCGCATTGTACCGTCGTTATGACTGCGGGGCGCTGGCAGTCACTGAGGGCTCGGTTTGATTTTCATTGGCAGTATTTTACCGCGCCTCAAAATACTCCCAATGAAAATTCAGCCTAGGCCTCAGTGACTGCCAGCGCCCCGCAATAATGACGACGGTACAATGCGGAACTACCGGATGAAAAGTCGGCGCAACTCTAGCTCGGCTGACATAGGGGAGTTGCCAGTCCTCTAATATACGTCCGTGGTTAGAATCACGGGTTAGATCGAATCGAGAATGTAAAGAAGCCGCCATCTTTAAACATAACAGATCGAGAATCGATTGCCTGAAACTGCTAGCTATAGCGTGTTCGCGTCGGCTGCTTGGGTTTGACAGGAGTTTTGTCGCTAAACGAAGACATTTCATTCCGCTTGTTATCACTACGTGATATTATGTGATATGAGAATCATTAACAAGCAAGTGAAACAAGATGGGCTTTGAAGTTTATATATTCGGCTTTACATCGTATGGAAATTGCGAGCCTGTTTCATCGAAAAATCAAGTTATGAGGTTATCAGAGTCAGCCAGTTAGATAAATCACAAACCCTTGGGTATATTGGTCGTTCATATAATTAACAAAAGTTGAACGTGTGTAACATAATCATTGACAATATGTGAAATTTGCTATGTGTCAGAAGAAATTAACCTCGACCAGCTTATAATACTTTGTTCTCTATTCATGACTAATCATCTGATAGTATATCTAGCTCGGTGAGAAAATTCTTACAGTGTAGAATAACATGGTTTATTGGTTATATGTTCATGATTCAGGTATTAAATATCAAGGGACTTGGTAGAGTCTCGAGGCAAGTACATTAAAAACAAAAGAATTGCATGGGCCTCAAAGAGTCTATACCTGAGTATATACCTGAGTAGTTTAGTTCCGGAGAGACTATTTCGTGGACAGGCTATTGATATATTGATTGATATATCGACGGGTCCTGAGGAAGCAGAGGTATCTTGGCGGGCAGTCTATAGCAGACGTAACTTGGAATACGCTCCGAGAGGAGTATAAAGGTCCGTAACACTTCATACACAGTTTTCTGAGTTACGTTTCAGTTCTGGACTGTCCGCCAAACATGTCAATTCCCTCAGGACTTGACGATATGATGAATTGTTCACCTGCGTTGGCTATAGTTATCGCACACCCACTTCTAGCTCTGTGAAGAAAATGTGTACGTTGCGCTATGCTCCGGGGGTTTGCTTCGATGAGTCAGCTTTCAATGTACATATGGTGGCACAGTTATTAGACTACTGGAGTTAGGATAGTTACTCGACTTGAAATCATCAGGTTCTAAGAATATCTTGGTGGACCGAATGGAACGGACGAATGCAATTTATAACAGGAGTACTATCTTGGAAGACTTTATTCAGTGAATACCAATGATTATTTATACACTAATTTTTAGATTTTTTTACTGTGAACATTTTTTAAGATTTAATTTGTAATGAGCAGTGACTATAACCCTGCCTGTAAGTAGCTCCACTGTTGCCGTTCCCAAGCCCGGATGAGAAGGGAGGAGGGCCGCGCACAGGGTTCCACGTTGCGAATATTCACTGTGAATGATTTTGACGGATCAATTTATACAACCCAATAAGGGTTAATATTTCACGTCTGCCCCTAAGCAAAAGTCAGAGTTACAGAAATCAACTGGACATACATTTACGCGTTCTCATCAACATTTCCGACAATATTTAGCGTTTTACGGCGTTTTATAACAGAAAATTCAAGATTTTTCACCGTCTATCCAATGGGATATACTCAATAGAAATAATCGGTCAGAAAAATACTGACAACCGAGCGAATATAGCGAGTGAGGATCTACAAAGACCCAATCGAGCAAGCACAGCGAGCTAGCGCAGTTAGCAGGAAGTAAAAAAAATACACAAAAAGTAGTGATATCCCCCAAAAAGCACCTCTGGTGCAAAAATCTTTCGCCAAGTACATTAATGTGGTCCACCCACAAAATTTACCAACAAAATTCTTTCACACAAAAGCTGTCTTCAAAAATACCCACCAACAAAAATGCGTCTTCCACAAAAAGTCTCCTTCCAAAAATTCGTTTTCAACAAAAGTCGTCCTTTAAAAAAATCCCTGTAAAAGGATTGATATCAAATACAAGTACCAAGTACAAAAAAAAAAAGAAAAATCAAACCATATAACGTTGTGCTCGTTCGTTCGCTACGCTCGCTCACTCGATTGGGTTTTCATAATTTGTGAGGAGAAAAATTGGGAGCTTGAGTTTCGCGATGAGAAAATTTTCGAAAGAAAAAATTGAGGGAGTGGTACTTGGCGGGCCTTCATAGCGAGATAAAAAAATGTGACTTGTAGACCTCAGTGGTCACTCTTCCACTCACTCACACCTGGCCCGCAAGTACCACTCCCTCAATTTTTTCCTTTGAAAATTTTCTCTTCTCGAAACTCATGCTCCCAATTTTTCTACTCACAAATTATGAAAACCCAATCGAGTGAGCGAGCGTAGCGAGCGAACGAGCACAACGGTATATGGTTTGATTTTTCTTCTTTTTTTTTGTACTTGGTACTTGTATTTGATATCAATCCTTTTACAGAGATTTTTTTGAAGGACGACTTTTGTTGAAAACGAATTTTTGGAAGAAGACTTTTTGTGGAAGACGAATTTTTGTTGGTGGGTATTTTTGAAGACAGATTTTGTGTGAAACAATTTTGTTGGTAAATTTTGTCGGTGGATTGACAATACAGTCATCAGAGGTCCCCTTGGTTTCAGTCTGCTATGTGTTTATTTAAGTCTCCATATCGTTGGAAGTAACCGTTATCCTGTCACCGTCACGATGTCTCTTACTAGTGTTTTACTGTGCTTCGTCTTTGTCCGTTCGACCAATTTTACCATCACGACTCAGCAGAATCATGTTCTGCAACATTTTATCTCAAGTGACAGCTGGATTGAGGTATCAGGCATCCGTGTTTGGGGCCGTGCATAAATGACGTCACCACTCAAGGGGGGGGAGTCACCAAAAATGTGACGTTTTGTGACATGGGGAGAGGGGGAGTACACGCAAATGTGACGTCACATTTCGAAATTTCAATTTTTCTTCAATATTCAGTCAAAAAAACCTGTCGCAAATTTGAAAAGCCCGCCCGAGGGGGGGTATGTGAAAGTTTTGTGACGTCACCTTGGGGAGGGGGGGGGGTCCAAGCTTCGTGACTTGGTGTGACATGGGGGGAGGGGGGGTCAAAAAAGGCAGAATTCATGGTGACGTCATTTATGCACGGCCCCTTTCGACATCTATTTTGTTTTTTCATTCTCTACTGATTCCACCTCTCGTTTTCCGTGTCAGGTCTGCTAACCCTTTCTATGCCTTGCTCCTGGACTTCGAAATTACTTCTGCCAACGATTCTTTAGGATTACTGTTTTAAGGTACCGATGTATATTTTGTTATCATTATTTTATAAAGTTTTCTTACAAGCTTCATGCCAACTTTCTCTTCCTACAATGTATTTTTTTTTCCATAATAAAAGTTCCTGATGAGGACGGTGAATTAGCCGTCGAAACGTTGAAAACCTAAAAGTTTTGGTTTTTTTGACTCGTATTGATTGCTCTCCTACTTATAGGGTATTTATTATATTGTTCTCCAGGAACGTCAGGTCGACAGACACATTTCCGCGACTATATCGTACCTCTCTGGGTTTTTCCAGTACTCCGTCCAGATGTATTATCTGTTAATTGAAGAACAAATTTTTTATTTATTATTATTATTATTATTTTATCATTGTCTAAAGTTGTTGACCTGGTAATCTCTCTCTCTCTCTTCCTCTTTCTCGCTCTATATGTATTGTGACGTGGTACCCGTCACTGGGTAACACAGAGCAACCCGAGCTTGCTTAGAACTGCGGAATCATGGACGTGTGCGGATGGCGGTGACCTCCAGGAAGAGTTTTCTTAATTTTAAGTAGAATATCTAGTGCTAATTTCTTTTGTTGTTTCGTTTTCTATAAAATATACCATGTTAATCGCAACTCTACTTCGATGTACACCCGGAGCCCTACCGCCGAGGGAGGACATCGAATGACGTTTGTACCTGAGAACGGAGAATCAAGGTCAAGGCTAATACGACTTACGACTATAGAAAACAACTGATGGCGTATAGGGCTGTGTGAAGAGCACAACAAAGCCTCCTGTCAGCTGTCCAGCTCTATGCTACCGTTTCAATACTGGATGCCACGATGACAGCGTATCAAGAGACTCGGTAGAGTCTCGCGCCAAGTACATAAAAAAAAAATTTTTAATACGCCGCGTGAGACTCGGACCGAGTCTCTGTACCCGAACGGGAGCTATTCGGGTGGTGGGGAGAATTATTATCTCTGTGATCTTCCGCCTCGCTACATATACGGGATTGAAACATTTATCCTAGAACATGAGCATGAAAAGCTTACGTTTGAGTCCTATTTCGACTTAATCGGTGCCCGAAGAGCTGAGATACGATTTTCTAAAGGTATCCAGGACCCGTTTGCTCGGCAGAATTTTCTTCTCCTTCGTTATCTTCAGTCTAACAAACCGATTTTCATAAAAATTAGAGAAGAGTGGCCACCACTGGAGAGCCGGGGCAACAGCGATCAGAGTACCTCGCATTAGCCGCCAGATAGCGCGTGTGACGGCACTGTTAGATAGAATTATGGGTAATAGCTCGGATCGAGAAGGTAAACAAGCAGTGCCGCCATTTTTAAACGTAACAGGTCGAGAATCGATAGCGCGTTCGCTTCGTCTGCTTGGTAAGAATTATAGAGTCAGCTTCAGGTGACTGTGAACGGCAATTAAAAATGATCAATTTCCAAACGCCGCGTGACGTCACACAGTACCTCGACCGCCATGCTATTCTGTTGACCATGGTTGTTCGCCGTGCCGTCAGACGGTGGAAATGCGCGTAAGAGGGACTGTGTGACGTCGCACGCGACCGGGAAATTCAAACGCTGTATTGAAAAAACTTGATTCACGTAATCAAGAGACTCGGTAGAGTCTCAAGCTAAGTACATTAGAAAATTTTTTTTCACGCGCGAGAGACTCAACGGCTCTATATACCCGAGCGACCACTGTTTCGGCCGAACGGTCATTTTTACGTCGTGTTTATTCCGCATCCGCGACAAATATGGCTTTTCGTATACACAGGTTTGACCTTAGGCTTAAAAAGCTCTCATTTAAGCCCAATTTGAACGTAATCAGTTAACTGAGAGGTTAGATATGATTAATTATAGATTTCAGATACCCCGTTTCATCGTCAATTCAGTTTCCTTCTCCGAGCGTCGTTTATAAATTCTGAATACATAATACTATAGAAGATCGTTTGAGTAATAGGGAAGTTACATGGTGCTGAAATATCATAGAGTTTCCGAACTATTTAGTATAATACATGCAAACAGACGAAACAACATTGTCTATGGCCGTCAAGTTACCGACCGCGCTGTCGTTCCATCATCCATGTCGGCTGCTAGTGCGACTGCTAGATTGAGTGAGGTTAGGTTCTGCTAGGTTGACGAAGCGGTCAACAAGAGTTTTTATTACGAACTCGCGTATGTTAATTATTGTCATCGCTGGACATATGATAATGTAACGTTATTTATGACTTATTTATGATAGGATAAGAAACAATGAAATTTATGATTCTCCACTGAAGTGGATATAGGATTTCAGTTATTTTTATTTTAGTTATATGAATACGTCTGTTTCCTCAGAACTTGTCGATATGAAAAATCGTTCAATTGTTTTGGTTATATTTTCGCACGCCTACTTCTAGTCGTACAGAGAAAATGTGTACGCTGCAGTATGCTCCGGAGGTTTTCTTCGATGACTTAGCTTTTAATTTTCACGTTGCGGAGCAGCTCTTGGAGCACTCAAGTAACACGACGTCAGATCATCGGATTCTGACGATAAGAATACCTTGATGGGCCGGAAGGGACAGACGAATCTTGCCATACAATCTACTAACAGAAGTACTATCTCGGAAGACTTTATTGAGCGTTTATCGACAGTTATTAATTGATTTTGATATATTTCCATGCTGTTATTATTTTTGTAGGAAATCATAAAAACATTATACTGGAGCATGGCAGGATACGGATTTCCACTTATGCTGAAGTTCATTGTCGGACAATTTTAAAAGTATTCATCCAGCCAACGTATTCCCTTGAGGGGAGACTTCGGTGAAATTTTATGAATCGCTATCAGATGTGAAATAAAAATTTTTTCCAACAATTTCTGAGTAATGGTAGTATAGACTGCGAAAAAAAAATGTCAGCCTTCTCCGATGAAGGTGTGAGCGCAAGAAACGCTGCCAAAATTCCTTGCTTCTACACTTTCACCGTAGGAGGGTTACAGTTTTTTTCCGCACCCTGCATACCGTATACAAAAGTACTGGACGGACTTTTTATACAATACGTATATTCAAAATTCAAATTCGGAAATTTAAAAATAATGACATGACAGCGGCAACTAGTTATAACCCTGCGTGCAAGTAACTCCACCAATTCCGATCCGAAGTCCGGATGAGAAAAAAGGAGGGTTGCACGCAGGGTTACACGTTGCGAATCTTCACCAATTTGTTAACTTCATTATGTATCGGCTGCTTCATATGACAGCCAGTCGACAAACAATAACATTTCATTCGAAGACTCTGATAATTGTATATTAGCGTCCCATATTCGTCTAATAGACTTCTCAGAGTTTTATTGGATCTGTTATCCATAGCGAAATACCTTCATTCTATCTGAATAACAATCTTCACCTATACTTATTCGTTGGAGTACAATATCTTTTGTCTTCTATGAATTATAGAAGTCCGACCGAGCGAGCGTAGCGAGCGAGCACAAATATCAGGTGGTCCAGCGTAATTTTACAAAAAGGAGTGATATCCCCCAAAAAAGCACCTCTGGTGCAAAAACCTTCGCCAAGTACATTAAAATCTTCCTCCAAAAAATTGTTTTCCACAAAAAGTCTTCCTCCAAAAATTGTCTTCCATAAAAAGTCTTCCTCCAAAAATTCGACTTCCACAAAAAGTCTTCCTTCACAAACATCTCTAAAAAAGGATTGAAATCAGATGTAACTGCCAAGTACAACAGAATAATGAAATCCTACTACATGGCGTTGTTATGTGCTCGTTCGGTCGCTGCGCTCGCCCACTCGATTGGTTTTTTAAATGATTTATGACATCATCAAAATTAGGAGCAAAAAATAACCAAACAATAAAATTGTAGAAAAAAAAATACGGACACATAAATTTGGAAAAAAAATTGTAGAACCAAGTTTTTGAAATAAAAATTTGAAAAAAAAAATGTTTAATAGTATATTATGCACCACGGGAAGGAAGCAGGCGATTTTTGGCGAGCGCGGATTTTGCAGAACGAGTTGCAATTCGAGGGCGCCGAAGGCGCCCGAGAGTGAAAACGAGTTCTGCAAAATGCGCGAGACAAAACGCCTGCTTCCTTCCCATGGCACATATGTTATTTTCTACCACATATGCATTAAAAACGAGAGAAAGTGAGGTTAGAAACACGAGAACGGTGTTCTCCACTGGGGGCAGCACTTTCTTAGTTTATTTCATCGTTACCATGGTTACGAGAGGTTTTTATCCCTGCTGCCAAAGTTTTTATCCCTCTTGACAAGTTTTTATCCCGCTTGCCAAGTTTTTATCCCGGTTTATTGCCCCGGTCAGAAAACTGTGGCTTCCATCCTGTTAAGGAGGGCAAAAAACACGAGTTTTTAATGCATGTGTGGTAGAAACAAAATTTTGGGAGTGGTACTTGGCATGATAAAGTTTTAGTCGATATTTTATGTTTTATGTCCGAATTAGTCTTAGGGTATCCACTTTTCCCCAGTCTCCCCTACGCTTCTTTGAGATTGTAGTTTTGGCTACGCATTACGAGCGTTGGGCCGTGAGGTCTCGCTCAGAGGCATTTGATCCTCGTATTATCGTATCGATTGATTATTTCAAGTCTTAGAGTTTGTTATTTAATTATTTTGTTGAACACTGAGAAATACCGTGACCGAGTAGTACTGCCGACTTTTGACTCTGTAGCGGAGAGCATTTTTCATTCTTTTCGCATATTGCATGTGTTTCATGGACTGAGTCCATTTTCTATTTCATTGTATCGTAATCAGTGCGTTTGCTGATTGGGTTATTTCCCAGATAAATTATTCATTTGAAGCGCTAGGTTATTCATTTTATATTTCCGTATTTCCTGAAGTGTCATGAACGTAGTAGGAGCCGTGGAGAACCTTTTTGTTGAGTATTTGTTAATTTCGTCGTAAGTCGTCGCTCTCCACGTGCGTTATCGTCCCGTTTTCTTATATTTAGTTTGAGTTACTTTTAGTCATATTTTTGTACGTAGGATTACAACCTAGAATTGTAATCACTATCGTATCGTTAAATTTTGATATATTGAATTTTGTTATTTTGTTTTGTATCGAGTCACAAACTGTCTGTCGTTAAAATTGTGGCTTCTAGACAGGTTTATCGTCCCGTCTGGCCGATAAACCAGGGTAATTTCATATCTTATTGATGACAACTGTTATCGAATATACGGGCTACACAAGCCTCTTGAAGGATTTAAATCTGTGTCATTTCCCTTACCTATTAGCAATCCACCCCCTCTCTACCGTTGGATTCTCCCGTCCCTACCTCTCTACGAATGGATGATTCTGAGTAAACCGAGCACGTCCGTCGCAATTTCTCTAGCCTGTAGATTCTTCATTGTTTGTCATTTTAGTAAACTGACACATCCGTGTGTCTGGCGCCCAATTCCGGATTAATTGAGCATTTCTCCTTGTGAAGCTTTCATTACAAGAGAAAAGCGCCGTAGGCGGTAGGGTAACCTGACAAGAAAACCTTTCTTTCCCTCTGACGAGGAGCACGTTACAGTATATCGTATCGTTCTATATTATATAAAGATATCGCCGCCACCGCCGCCGTGTCAAGATTACCCAGAATCCCTCATGAATTCCCCCCACCTAACCTAACCTAACCTAACCTAACCCAGAATATTACCTAGAATCCCCCACGAATTCCGGGAAAACCCCAAATATTACCCAGAATCCCCTACGAATTTCGGGAAATCCCCGGAAATTTTTTGGGAAAAATTATGAATATTTTGATTTAATTTAATCAACCCAAATCGGGGTTTCAATCAGAATAAAGGATATGACAGGATTTCAATCCGAATATTATCGTTTTCACACCACTATAAATGAGATCACACTTTTTCATTCCATATAGAATTTTCAATTTCTTCTTCTTGACTTTTTTCACCATGTACAAAATATTACTGACAAGGGGAACCCGCCTGAGTCAGGTGACCGATTCGAACGAAATTTATACCACAGGTAGGGTCCACTCAGGAGTGTAACAGGTGCAACTTATATCACCCAACTCTCAGCCGTTCTCGAGATAGAAAAAATCGATAATTTCCAAGTGTTCATATACTATCCGTGTTCGACCAGATTCAACGAGCGCGTAGCGTAGTCGGCAACGTCTCCGCTTCGTAAGCGATGGATCGCTGGATCGAATCTCGGCGCGTGCATTTTTTATCCTTTTTTTTGTTTTTTTTTTCATTTTCGTCATTTCTACGGCTACTGCTTATGCAATTGCAATAATATTCACGCCAATGAATAAATGAATAAATATTCAACTGTGAAAAAGATACACCTTCGTGATTCCGATGTTTCGTTTTCCACGAATAAAACAGGTAGCTTCGCCCATACTATTCCAAGAAGTTTTGACCCATTCTGGCTGTGAATTAGGCCTGCAGAACTCGTTGAGTTCTGTCACCGGGACCTGTTCTGACCTGCCAAATTGACTGACGACAGGACATCTTTCGAAAACGTGAACCAGGTTTGCTTCGCGGTGGATATATTAAAAAAAATCCTGCGGATGCGGAGACTCGTCATTTATCACGTGTGCCCGCTGTCGACATAATTATTGTTTCCCATGCTTTTATGATCGGTACCATCCAAGTTCTTGCGGTAGCCAATAAGAAGTAAATAAAAAAAATTGGACGAATGTATATGGGGCATTCCATGCCAAATCGACCTGCCGGTGACCCTCAACCTCTCAGATCTGGTCCGTGATTTTTTGTCTTATTCTTCCGACTCTAAATAGCAACGAGATTTTTTTTCAGATTTTTAAAAAGAAATTTGAGCGCGTGGTGAATTTTCGAAGTTTATTTTTCAACATCTCGATGGCCGCAACCGAAAAATCTGGAAAAATTCTCAAAAAGCCTATGTCCAATATGAAAATTTTTGACTCAAATTGCGTAATGTCCAAGCTCTTTCTTCGACCTGATTTTTTAGCGTTCATCTATTTTATTATTATTTTATTAATTGTTTTATTTTTATCTTACTTTTATCCATGATTTACTGTGATTCAATAAATTCACGGTGCATTGATCTCCACACCAAATATTTTTTCGTAATTTTTTCATCGATAAATCTAAAAATCAGGTTGAAGAAAAACCTTGGACATTATGCAATTTAGGTCAAAAATTTTCATTTTTGACGGAGGCTTTTTGAGAATTTTTCCAGATTTTTCGCTTACGGCCATCGAGATGTTGAAAAAAAAAACTTCGAAAATTCACCACGCGCTCAAATTTATTTTGAAAAATCTGAAAAAAAATCTCGTTACTATTTAGACTCGGAAGAATGACGCAAAAAATCACGGACTAGATCTGAGAGGTCGAGAGTCACCGGCAGGTCGATTTGGCATGGAATGCCCCATATACATATATAAATAAAGAAATAAAGAAATAAAACCTGATCGCTTTCCCTTATAACATCAAAATAATCCACAATAAAAGATATTCATTCATTCATTTGCGTGAATATTATTGCAATTGCATAAGCAGTAGGGGAAACTAGGGAGGTTTGACCATACGGGAGGTTTCGTCATGTAAGATTACCATGCTATGACAGCCTAATAAATACTGTTATCTGATGTGAAGTATTCATTACGTTAAACAAGACGTAGCGCAAGTATTTAGCAACTGTTTAGAAAGCGCAGAAAAGTTTGAGAGGTGTATTACTGAAACGGCGAGAAACGATGTCATTTTCTCTGTTCTTCCCTAAGGATGTAGGCCAGTCCCATCAATCTTTTATCAGAATGTCTTACCACAGATTCATTCAGTGGACTATCCTCTCAAAGATGCCAGGAGTTATAAATTTATCATATTGCCAAATTATATATTTTTTCGTTGTCATTGTAAACAAATGCTGTTAGGGAGGTTTGACCCACGTTCGATCGGGAGGTTTGACCATATTCAATTAGGTGCTAATAGACATCGCTGTCTAAAATTTTATCAAAGAAAGTGCAAAGCACGCTAAAAAAACCCCGAAATCCGGAAAAATGAAAGAACAGAGTGCTGCGAAGTCAAGTTTGAGCCTAAGCAGTAAGCGCGGTGGTCGGTGGTACGGAGAAAAAAAATGACGGCCAATAAGGGACCGGCGAAATTTTATGTTTCCTCATGCCTGGATTATTTTCGGATAATGTGTTAAAGCCCAGAGATCAAAATATATGCCACAATATCTCAAATATGTGACTGCTTTATCCACATGGTCAAACCTCCCATCGCCCTGGTCAAACCTCCCATACATGGGGAGGTTTGACCGCGATTACGCGCATCTACAGAACGGCAAATAACTTTGTTTTTAAGGCACTGAAAATTATCAAATAATTCAAGTACATTCTGCACAGTATGCTCAAAGATGACATACTATTGTGCGTGCCGGTTATTCAAATATAGTGATAAACGAGACGAACTTACAAAAAAGTGGTCAAACCTCCCTAGTTTCCCCTAGCCGTAGAAATGATGAAATTGAAAAAAAAAAAAAAAAAAAGGAAAAAAATGCACGCGCCGAGATTCGATTCAGCGGTCCATCGCTTACGAAGCGGAGACGTTGCCGACTACGCTACTAGTACGGGAGCCGGCATTAGGCCCTCCTTCACCGCGCTGTTAACTCCATGAGACCTATTTTTTATGACTTAGAATCCATGAGCGAACATGAAGTCGATGGGTTGCCAGACGAAATTAGCTCATGGCTATCCTTAATTAAAATTAACTTCGATTTTTTTTTTCACTTTTTTCCGGCCTGTTAACCCAAGGAAACCAATACAGATCGATAGTACGAAGCATGGAGAATATGCAATCGATAGGTTGCCTAGCCATTTTTGCTCAACAATAGGGGTTGCCAGGTATAAACAGGTACTTGAAAATAGGTACTCCCAACTCGCTGTTAACTAGTTGAACTTATATGAAAATGAAGAGAATTTTATTACGGTCACGTTGATATGCGGTTGCCTGGCCAAAATGGCTCATGGCTATGGGTTGCCTCGATTTGAAACCGTGCGCGAGAGAGACGCGTAGCGCGTACCGCTCAGTGTAATAGAGGAGGACGCAGCGTTGCAGCTGCACCGTAGCAGCTGCTTCGGCGCATACCCGGTGCGCGTCCTATGTCCTAGGCGTCAGACGCTGTATGCGTGTTGTTTAGCGTTTGTTGCAGTGATGATGTTCTTAGTGAAATCCTTATAAAAATGAGTAAAAATGCCACTTATAAAAATGAGTAAAAAAATGCCACATAAATTTCATTAAAATCGGTTCCGTAGTTTGCTTTCAAAGTCGTTTTTTTTTTTTTGTCACTGGTGGCGCTTGTACTTTACTTTTATGAGATTTTTCATCATTCGGATTTTTAACTCATTATTTGTTTCCCTCGTAAACTAAATCAATATTGCAGAGGAAAGTACATATATTAGTTTTGTTGGGTACGCGACCCGAGCAGCTGCACTGAGCGGTACGCGCTACGCGTCTCTCTCGCGCACGGTTTCAAATCGAGGCAACCCATAGCCATGAGCCATTTTGGCCAGGCAACCGCATATCAACGTGACCGTAATAAAATTCTCTTCATTTTCATATAAGTTCAACTAGTTAACAGCGAGTTGGGAGTACCTATTTTCAAGTACCTGTTTATACCTGGCAACCCCTATTGTTGAGCAAAAATGGCTAGGCAACCTATCGATTGCATATTCTCCATGCTTCGTACTATCGATCTGTATTGGTTTCCTTGGGTTAACAGGCCGGAAAAAAGTGAAAAAAAAAAATCGAAGTTAATTTTAATTAAGGATAGCCATGAGCTAATTTCGTCTGGCAACCCATCGACTTCATGTTCGCTCATGGATTCTAAGTCATAAAAAATAGGTCTCATGGAGTTAACAGCGCGGTGAAGGAGGGCCTAATGCCGGCTCCCGTACTATACGCGCTCGTTGAATCCAGTCGAATACGGATAGTATATGAACACTTGGAAATTATCGATTTTTTCTATCTCGAGAACGGCTGAGAGTTGGGTGATATAACTTGCACCTGTTACACTTCTGGGTGGACCCTACCTGTGGTATAAATTTCGTTCGAATCGGTCACCTGACTCAGGCGGGTTCCCCTTGTGAATACAACCTGAATCGGGGGGTTGGCGCTTCGCTTCGCACGCCAATCCCCCGATTCAGGTTGTATTTAGTAATATTTTGTACATGGTGAAAAAAGTCAAGAAGAAGAAATTGAAAATTCTGTATCGAATGAAAAAGTGTGATCTCGGTTATAGTGGTGTGGAAACGATAATATTCGGATTGAAATCCTTCCCGGACGACTTCGGGTATTTCCGGAAGACTTCGGGTGTTTCTTCGGGTACTTCGCTTCGCGCGCCAACCACCCGATTCAGGTTGTATTCAGTAATATTTTGTACATGGTGAAAAAAGTCAAGAAGAAGAAATTGAAAATTCTGTATGGAATGAAAAAGTGTGATCTCGGTTATAGTGGTGTGGAAACGATAATATTCGGATTGAAATCCTTCCCGGACGACTTCGGGTCTTTCCGGAAGACTTCGGGTATATATACTCCCCCTCCACTCTGTATATACATATGTACAACAGCATCATAACATCATATAGTGTGCGGTAGCCAAGATTCTCTAATATAGTAAACACGAACCGCACAAGAGAACGAATCTGAGCCGAGAAATGATGAGAATAAAATTGAAGGCAAGGTTCTACGGGCGGCCAGGTGGTCTGGTGGTATAAGTCCCCGGATTGGCATCCAGGAGGTCCGGGTTCGATTCCCGGGGCGCCTGATAATTTTTTCTCATCAAAAAAATTTTTCGGGTTTCCTCAGTTCATCTAATTAATTGTTTCACATGGCATCAAGTGTCTGCATTCTGCAGTATAAATAGGTTCATAGACCATTGTCTATACCGATGGTGACGTGAGGGCATCCACTCACTCACTAAACGTATACTACAGTATATGTACAACAGCATCATAACATCATATAGTGTGCGGTAGCCAAGATTCTCTAATATAGTAAACACGAACCGCACAAGAGAACGAATCTGAGCCGAGAAATGATGAGAATAAAATTGAAGGCAAGGTTCTACGGGCGGCCAGGTGGTCTGGTGGTATAAGTCCCCGGATTGGCATCCAGGAGGTCCGGGTTCGATTCCCGGGGCGCCTGATAATTTTTTCTCATCAAAAAATTTTTCGGGTTTCCTCAGTTCATCTAATTAAAGAATGGAAACTCTTTAAGCTACTCAGAAAAATTCTGTCACTGACGCTTCAAACATCTACTTCAAAGTACAGGGTGTTAAAAAATTATGTGTCGCCACTTCGCCCGATGATTCTTCAGGTCGAGATCGGTGGAGATATGCAAGAACATGCCCCCGCAAAATCGATCTTGACCTCGTTTTTGGGGGTCAAATGGGTCAAATTTTTTTTATGGTTTCTAAAAATTCTACTCGTCGAGAGCAACAAAAGTCTCCGAGGAACCATGTGTCGCAGACAACCCGTTCACAATGGAAACGGCACTCGAACATTTAAAAAAATTTATAAAATCATCAAAAAATCACCAATCGACGTTTTACCATATTGTGAAATCATTTTGTGAACTCTCGCTATCTATCAACAACGGGAATGAATTTTTCACTTTCCGATCCATGAGTAACGACCTTCATGACGAAAGAAAGCGTCTCCACGACTCACAGGGGCCACAAAATCGGCCAGAAAAAAGCTAGAAATCCCGCTGAATATAACGTTGTTGATAAAAAAAAAATCAAATTTATTGACCGTAGAGGATTTTTGATGTATGAATAATTGACCCTCAATTTGCACCAACTTTTAGCGTGAAAGGAGTGACCGGGTGCGAGTGCCCGCGCGTCGGTATAAAGAGCGCGAGAGAGAGCGCCCCTCCGTGCGAGTGTGAGAGAGCGGTTTGTCGTGGCACTGCTACTCCAACCCTAGAGTAGCGTTCTTATGTCTTGAACCCTCCCCCACCAAGAGCGTCCGTTACAGCTCGGGACCACCTCCCCCCCGTAACTATTCGAATATTTCAGTTTGCAAGAGTAATGTGATCTTCGTGTTGTCGGAGTTGTTACGGTACGTTACGGCGTTGTTTATTTTGTTTCTCCCGTGGTTTCGATATTTTGAATAGCGCCTGCCTGGCGTCTTCTCACTTTGCTAACGAATGATAATTGTGTTCTGATTTTGAATCAATCATTGACTTATCGAGAGCAAGTAACCCATTTAAATTATTTCACCGCCACGGACAGTGGTTTGTTTACTCTCCGTTTTGCGTGTTTTTCTGATTTCATTTATTTGTGACTTCCTATTCGGAGTTTTTTCTCCCATCTAATTATGTCACCTCCAACATGTTCCTCATTTTTTTAAGTTAAGAATCAATGATCCGTGTTCTTAGATTTTTAACCCACGACATGGAACGTCGATTGCGGAATCATCGTGGTCGCGTTCTCCGGGAGCCCCGAGATCAACGTTTGATGCTCCGTGCGATTGATCAGGCATTCGGAAATTATGCAAGGGCACGAGAAATATACCGTCTTTGGATGATAAACCGCGCTCGAGGACAGCCGCTGCGCCCTGGAGTAGTTCCGGATCGGAGAGAATTCCAGAGGCTAGACCAGCGCTTCGCCGACGAAGCAAGATTTCAAATGCAAGGGGCTGGACATCGTAGGGCAGGACGTCCACGAGTGCACTGGCGCGTGGAAGAGCAAGCCATTGCTTTAGCACGGACGCACCCTCTCATGGGTCTACGGAGGATAGCCGCCCGTGTCGGCATTTCTCATGTGACAGTGCGTCGGATAATTCGCGAAGAAGGCTTGCGTCCATACCGAGTGCAACAAGTCCAGGAATTACGGCCGGACGATCATCAAGCTCGTCGACAATTTTGCCGATGGATGTTGCGTAGGCTACGACAGGATCCTCATTTTTTGGAGAATGTCCTGTTTACGGACGAGAGCAGCTTTTCCAGCGTTAGTCTCCTCAACCGGCACAATACTTGTGTGTGGGCTTACCGGAATCCCCATGCAGTTATTCCACGGGCCCATCAAGGACGGTTCTCACTCAACGTTTGGGGTGGGATTATTGGGAACCATATAATTTGTCCCATCTTTTTACCGCCAAGAATGAGGGGCGCCCACTATTTGGAATTCTTACGTCGTCGCCTGTTGGGTCGCTTGCGACAGATAATCCCTCGTCGCTATCGTCATCGGGTCTATTTTATGCACGATGGTGCACCGCCCCATTTCAGTCGTGATGTCCGTGCATACTTGACGGAGGTGTTCGGCACTCGTTGGATAGGTCGCAGGCCTGCACCTCACCTGTGGCCACCACGGTCGCCGGACCTCAACCCGCTGGACTTTTTCTTTTGGGGGGCACTCAAAAGACTCGTCTATGCATCTGGCGTACCAATCAGAACAGCTCAGGACTTGAAACGCCGTATCGAAAATGCTGCTCAACAATTAGGTCGTGATCAAGACCTCCTGTCAAGAGTTCGACGAAACCTAGAAATAAGGCTACAAATGTGCTTACGTAATGGCGGACGTCACATCGAAGCCGGTGAACAAGCACGAATGCTGCGAGCCATTGGAGTCCATGGTACCGTATTGTGGGAACGACGACGACGCCGAAGACGCCAAAATCCTCCGGAAGGACAGTAAAAAGATGACGGAGGAATAAGGAAATTGTTCATAAGACTGTAATACTTCAAGAAAAGTGAGGAGATTATTGGATATCATTATTAATACTTATATATATAACCTATAACATAAACTGACCAAAAATTAAAAATACGCGACCTGATAGTATATAAAAATAAATAATTGAAAAGTAAAGTTCTGACTAAAAAAGTTGAAACGCCTTTCATGTTCTACTATATTCACCCAAATTTCCTATTCCAATGCAATTTCACATTCATGCCAGTAGTCTCTACCTCGCACGTAATCGATGTCGGTAGTGATATTCGTCGCGATTTCTAGCTTTTTTCTGGCCTATTTTTTGGCCCCTGTTAGTCGTGGAGACGCTTTCTTTCGTCATTAAGGTCGTTACTCATGGATCGGAAAGTGAAAAATTCATCCCCGTTGTTGACAGATAGCGAGCGTTCACAAAATGATTTCACAATATGGTAAAACGTCGATTGGTGATTTTTTGATGATTTTATAGATTTTTTTAAATGTTCGAGTGCCGTTTCCATTGTGAACGGGTTGTCCGCGACACATGGTTCCTCGGAGACTTTTGTTGCTCTCGACGAGTAGAATTTTTAGAAACCATAAAAAAAATTTGACCCATTTGACCCCCAAAAACGAGGTCAAGATCGATTTTGCGGGGGCATGTTCTTGCATATCTCCACCGATCTCGACCTGAAGAATCATCGGGCGAAGTGGCGACACATAATTTTTTAACACCCTGTACATGTGTGACTCGCTTGCTTGCTTGGTCGAAGAACATCACGCACTATTTATTTCTTTGTTTGGACAAACCTTGAAACCTAAACACCATTTTATGGTGCATTACTCGTGGATTATGGGAATTATCGGGCCCTTACGACACATTTGGTCGATGCGGTTTGAGGGCTTTCATCGGTTGTTCAAAAAAATAGCCGCTGTGAATTGTAATCGCATAGATCTGTGCTACACGCTTGCTGTTAGAAATCAGCTTCGCTTCGCTGATTGCTTGTTGAGGAATCATTTCTTTGACAACAAGACACATTATATTGATTGCTTTGAAAATTGTGGTGTTCCTTCCATTTTCAAATCTAGTATTCGTCTAGAAAATAACTTTGAACAAATCAAATCTCTCACCGTAGAAAATGTAGAGTACCTACAAACGAGGCATGACTGTGATAGTGCGACACGATGATCTTCCAATATTTGGTACGGTCACAAATTTATTTAAAATAAATAAAGCAAAAATTATACTCCAGAGCTCTGACTTTTTTGCAATCCTTAAAGTTTTTGACACTGTACGTTTCAACGATCACTTACAGGCTTTTGAAGTTGGGAACTACAACTTCCAATTTCTTTGCTTGGATTCTTTTTTTGACCCTAAGCACCGAATTATCAATATTCACTCTGATGGAAGCTCATACATTATTGTCTAGCAGAATTTTGGAAGATCACCTGCGCAATTTCCTTTCCTCTTATGTATGTATTGTGTGTACAAAGGTTCAACACTGAGCTGTCTTTCCCAGCTTAGTGTTGAAACTTTCTTGGCAGAATATGGTAACATGTTTCTTATTGACAGTCAATTCCCAGTGACTTTATATAGAATAGTTCCATTATACCCGAAAAAAAATGCTCAACAATTCTGATTGCAAGAGTTTTTGTAAAGATGAAGAAGTAGCTGTAAAGACAATTTGAAAGAAAGATGTAAACAATACTGAATTTCACTCAACAATGCTTCAAAAAGACTATTCAAGTAAAATAAACTTTAGCTCTAAGAAAAGTATATAGTATCAATACGTTTGTGAATAATGCTGTGAGAATCCGGATACTATACTGTATTATAGGAAAAAATAGTTATGAAAAAGATATTATTTGAATCGAAAGCGAGTACTAACCAAAGTTAAAATGACGATTTGAAAATTATATCTTTTATGTCATTGCTGATAGAGAGAAACTCTCTTATTCTAGAAATATGATTTTTTCTTTTTATATAACGGTTATATTATAAATATAAAAAATATAATTATCTAATATATAAGTTTGAAATATAGAATATGATTAGAAAAAAGCGCGAAATTATGAAATGAAAACAGCCGTGTGCTAGTTTCATAATTTATTATTAATAATATAAAACAGATTTCACGTTCATGGGATTGACGATATACATGTATATATATATATATATGTATGGGGCATTCCATGTCAACTCGACCAATGATTTTCCCTCACCATTTTTGAATCGCTTCATGATTTTTTAAACGATTTTCCTAACTCAAAATGGCACTCCCAAATTTTTTCAGATTTTTTCCGCAATCCGTTAATGTTTTATTAACTTCCCGTTTCTCTGTTTTCAGAGAAAAAAGGAAGTTATTGTGATCACCCCGAAAATGAAAAGTCGAGTTTTTACTAAATCTCCACATTTCGAGGTCCAAAGAATCACCTCCGACTATTTTCAGTTTGACGTCTGGGTGTGTGTGTGTGTGTATGTGTGTGTGTGTGTATGTGTGTGTGTATGTGACCACATTTTTGTCCGCGCGATATCTCGAGACCGAGTTCGCGGATTTTGATCAGATAGGGCTCAATCGACGGGGCTTTTCTCAACTTAGAACTGATTAGATTTTGGCTTTGATCGGATTAGTACTTTTTGAACTATTCAAATAACAAAATTCGAAAAAACACAACGAAAATGACGATATCTTGAGAACGAATCAACGGATTTCAATGAAATTTGGTACCATATGGTTTTTTTGATCGCTGATCACGAATCTGAAGTCAGTTTTGCAAAATTTTTATTTGGCGTATTCGATATGCTGCAAAAAACTAAAAACATTTAGATTTGGATGAACCTTGGTACTCGTAGGTTTTTTGGGTCACTGATCACGAATGTGAAATCAGATTAGCGAAATTCAAAATGGCGAGGCCGATTTGCTGGGAAAAATACTAAAAACATTCGAAATCTTACGGAAATTTGTACTCGAAGGTTTTTTGAACCGCTGATCAAGAATCTGAGGTCAGATTTACAAATTTAAAAATAGCTGAGAACAAAATAAATAACGGGAAGTTCGAAGGCTGGCTCATAGTCAGCCCAAACCCGCTTGTTAATATTCAAACCCACCTGAAAAAAGGTTTCTTTTAAAAATCTCAAAAAATTCTCAAAAATCTAGTTGTTCATTCCAATCATTTTGCCACCTGGCCCATGATGGGACCTTTTTTTTTAAATTTTTTATAGCACTTTAAACATTTTCACCAATCTTGCAACGTTACAAAAAAATCTAAAAAAAAATCCAAAAAATCTAGTTTTTCATTCCGATCATTCTGACACCCGGTCCAGTATTATAGTGTTGGACTCTCAAGACCGATTCTCAAATATTCTCGATTTTATAATGAACGTAATTTTACCACCAACAGCTCGAACTTCAAGTCTAAGGATAGAATAAAAATGTAAAAATCATTGATTTATAATAAACCAATATTCATTTCTAGTTCATTTGTCAACTTGTAGAGTACAAAGACATTGAAAATACTCAACGTACCCAGTACGCGGCCAGAAGAACGAGTGTATAACACTTCTCGAGTATTGGGGATTCAATGTCTTTGTACTCTACAAGTTGATAAATGAACTACAAATGAATATTTGTTTATTATAAATCAATGATTTTTACATTTTTATTCTATCCTTAGACTTGAAATTCGAGCTGTTGGTGGTAAAATTACGTTCATTATAAAATCGAGAATATTTGAGAATCGGTCTTGAGAGTCCAACACTATAATACTGGGCCGGGTGTCAAAATGATCGGAATGAAAAACTAGATTCTTTAGATTTTTTTCAGATTTTTTTGTAACGTTGCAAGATTGGTGAAAATGTTTAAAGTGATATAAAAAATTTAAAAAAAAAGGTCCCATCATAGGCCAGGTGGCAAAATGATTGGAATGAACAACTAGATTTTTGAGAATTTTTTGAGATTTTTAAAAGAAACCTTTTTTCAGATGGGATTGAATATTAATAAAAAATTAACGGATTGCGGAAAAAATCTGAAAAAATTTGGGAGTGCTATTTTGAGATAGGAAAATCGTATAAAAAATTATGAAGCGATTCAAAAATGGTGAGGGAAAATCATTGGTCGAGTTGACATGGAATGCCCCACATATACTGTAGTATACGTTTAGTGAGTGAGTGGATGCCCTCACGTCACCATCGGTATAGACAATGGTCTATAAACCTATTTATACTGCAGAATGCAGACACTTGATGCCATGTGAAACAATTAATTAGATGAACTGAGGAAACCCGAAAAATTTTTTTGATGAGAAAAAATTATCAGGCGCCCCGGGAATCGAACCCGGACCTCCTGGATGCCAATCCGGGGACTTATACCACCAGACCACCTGGCCGCCCGTAGAACCTTGCCTTCAATTTTATTCTCATCATTTCTCGGCTCAGATTCGTTCTCTTGTGCGGTTCGTGTTTACTATATTAGAGAATCTTGGCTACCGCACACTATATGATGTTATGATGCTGTTGTACATATACTGTAGTATACGTTTAGTGAGTGAGTGGATGCCCTCACGTCACCATCGGTATAGACAATGGTCTATAAATGGTCTATATACTACAGTATATGTACAACAGCATCATAACATCATATAGTGTGCGGTAGCCAAGATTCTCTAATATAGTAAACACGAACCGCACAAGAGAACGAATCTGAGCCGAGAAATGATGAGAATAAAATTGAAGGCAAGGTTCTACGGGCGGCCAGGTGGTCTGGTGGTATAAGTCCCCGGATTGGCATCCAGGAGGTCCGGGTTCGATTCCCGGGGCGCCTGATAATTTTTTCTCATCAAAAAATTTTTCGGGTTTCCTCAGTTCATCTAATTAATTGTTTCACATAGCATCAAGTGTTTGCATTCTGCAGTATAAATAGGTTTTTAGACCATTGTCTATACCGATGGTGACGTGAGGGCATCCACTCACTCACTAAACGTATACTACAGTATATGTACACCCAGGGAAGTGGTATATGGCGCGCCCGCGATAGGCAACTGAACATACACCTGTAATTTGGTTGGCAATGCCACGTTGTAGCTCGCCGCCGAAAAAATTGCCGAGCTACAACACATGGCGTTGCCAACCAAATTACAGGTGTATGTCCAGTTGCCTATCGCGGGCGCGCCAGATACCACTTCCCTGGGTGTACAACAGCATCATAACATCATATAGTGTGCGGTAGCCAAGATTCTCTAATATAGTAAACACGAACCGCACAAGAGAACGAATCTGAGCCGAGAAATGATGAGAATAAAATTGAAGGCAAGGTTCTACGGGCGGCCAGGTGACGTCTCCCAAGCTGGAATGACCACTTTGGATAAATGAATTCGGACTATGTCAGGGTTTTAGTGCTCTTTTGTTGCTAATTGGTTGCTCCATTCCCGATTTTGTTGCTCCACCCGTTTCGCTGAAATCGGTGGTTTTGCCAGCTTGGCAGCAAGCTAGCAAAACCACTACAGGTAATTAATGAACGAAGTATTGGAAAAATATTTAATAAATACCATAATTTGTTGCTATTTTGTTGCTTTCGAGTGATGATAATCCCGTGGCCTGAATGTCAACCCTTACGCGAAAACCAGCCCCCATACCATCCAAGCGCCAGAAAGAACAGGTAAACTGGTATGGTTCTGTCAAGTTGCGACCGAAAATTTCTGCTGACCGACATACTTTCTCGGATTATGTCTCTTGCGAAATATTAATATCGCACCCCTAACCTAAAAAAACCTACCCCTAATTCCACCTCAGTGCAAAATAGAATCTCTAGACTAATGTTTTTTTTTCGTTCAATAAATTATAGCTCGCGGACCGCCAGGATTTGTAGCTTCGAAATTTTGTGATACGACCATCCCCTCACAGAAACCCCTTCCCGAATATGTTGCTGCGCTATTCTGAGAAATAAGACACTGCCGCGAATTTGTTGCTCTATGATTATGACAAGTCAACCCCTCCTAGTACTTGTTGCTCTGTGATATTGATGAAAACAACCCTTCCCGAATTTGTTGCTGCGCGATTTTGACAAGTAAACCCCTCCTCGAGTTTGTTGCTCCGCGATTTTGACAAGTAAACCCCTTCTAGAATTTGTTGCTACGCGATTTTGACAAATAAACCCCTCCTCGAATTTGTTGCTCCGCGATATTGATGAAAACACCCCTTCCCGAATTTGTTGCTCCGCGATTTTGACAAGTAAACCCCTTCTAGAATTTGTTGCTACGCGATTTTGACAAATAAACCCCTCCTCGAATTTGTTGCTCCGCGATTTTGATGAAAACACCCCTTCCCGAATTTGTTGCTCCGCGATTTTGACAAGTGCACCCCTTCTAGAATTTGTTGCTACGCGATTTTGACAAATAAACCCCTCCTCGAATTTGTTGCTCTGCGATTTTGATGGAAACACCCCTTCCCGAATTTGTTGCTCCACGATTTTGACAAGTAAACCCCTTCTAGAATTTGTTGCTACGCGATTTTGACAAGTAAACCCCTCCTCGAGTTTGTTGCTCCGCGATTTTGACAAGTAAATCCCTTCTGGAATTTGTTGCTATGCGATTTTGACAAATAAACCCCTGATCGAATTCGTTGCTCCGCGATATTGATGAAAACACCCCTTCCTGAATTTGTTGCTCCGCGATTTTGACAAATAAACCCCTCCTAGAATTTGTTGCTCTGCGATATGGATGAAAACAACCCTTCCCGAATTTGTTGCTGCGCGATTTTGACAAGTAAACCCCTCCTTGAATTTGTTGCTCCGCGATTTTGACAAATAAACCCCTCCTAGAATTTATTGCTGCGCGATTTTGACAAGTAAACCCCTCTTCGGATTTGTTGCTCCGCAATTTTGACAAGTAAACCCCTCCTAGAATTTGTTGCTCTGCGATATTGATGAAAATACCCCTTCCCGAATTTGTTGCTCCACGATTTTGACAAGTAAACCCCTTCTAGAATTTGTTGCTCTGCGATTTTGATAAAAACACCCCTTCCCGAATTCGTTGCTGCATGATTCTGATCAAAACGCTTCTTATCGGATTTGTTGCTCCAAAATTCTGGCTAGAATACCTCAGTCTGCATCTGCCACTTCAAACGTTGTGCTGGATTTGCTGACGATATCAGCTACATTACCAACATTTTTGTAACAAACGTTTCAACACATGGTTCCGGCCGCTTGTGTACTGCGAATGTAGAATATTTTCAATGTGACGATTACTAACCTCTCACAAAATTACCCCCTACACTTATCACATCAAAGTATAGGTGAAAAGGGTAAGCCTATGTAATCTGGGAATGTGACATCATTGAATTGAAATAATTGAAAGAAATACAGTTGAAATATTTGATTATGATGATGCTAAATCCGTTTCACAATAAAAAGTAACAAGGGATTGAAATCTTCATTGAATTAGTTATTGCAGTATGTCCCTCAAGATTTCTGCATCTGCAAAAACGAACTTTAGCACGACGTAACTTCGAAACGGTCATTCTCAGAGCAAAATTTTATTAGGCTTTTTTCTTCCTTTTTCAAATATCTAATGGCGATATATATTTTTTTTTTATACCTCGGAAAAACCTATTTTCACGTAAATTGGTAGTTTAACACGACGTAACTTCGAAACGGTAATTCTCAGAACAAACTTTTATAAGGCTTTTTTCTTCCTCTTTCAATTATCTAATGGCGATATTTTTTTGTTTTTTTTTAAACCTCTGCAAAACCTATTTTCACGTAAATTAATCATCGGTAAAATGTGCCTCTGGAATGATCATTCTCCTTCGATTATCTGGAGGTGCGATTGCTCAATCTATGTTTGAGACCGATGGGAGCTCCGTTTCCACATAAATTCATACTTTAACATGGTGGAACCTCGAACCGGTTATTCTAACAATATAAGAGTGAAATTTGATTCGGCTTTTTTCGTCCTTATTCGATTATCTTTGATCACGATGTGACTTCGTGATCTAAAATTGATGGTATAATGCACGTATATTTCCCGTATAAGTAATGCGTATCGAAAATCATGGTATAACAGGCGGACTTCGTACCTGAAACTTTATGGTATAAGATACGAGTATTTCCCATACATTCTATGTAACTAGTATATTTCCACCGTTTTCTCAAAGTGTCGAGATACGTTTATTATACCACACATCAACCACTGTGTGTTTATTGGGTATTGACACGTCAATCCAACGAATTATTTCCCTATCGATACGTACTCACTCTACATGTACACCAGATTGAAGAAAAAAGCCATCAGATAATCTAATAAGGACGAAAAAAGAGCCGAATCTAATTTCACTCTTATATTGTTAGAATGACCAGTTCGATGGGTCCACCGTGTTAAAGTACGAATTTATGCGGAAACGGAGCTCCCATCGGTCTCAAACATAGATTGAGCAATCGCGCCTCCAGATAATCGAAGGAGAATGATCATTCCAGAGGCACATTTTACCGATCATTAATTTACGTGAAAATAGGTTTTGCAGAGGTTTAAAAAAAAAAAAATATATATGTCGCCACTAGATAATTGAAAGAGGAAGAAAAAAGCCTTATAAAAGTTAGTTCTGAGAATTACCGTTTCGAAGTTACGTCGTGCTAAAGTTCGTTTTTGCAGATGCAGAAACTTGAGGGTCATTATTGCAGTTCTGAAGAGGGCCTTCTTCATAGGCCGAAGCGTGAAAAAATTGGAGTGTGTTTTTTCGACCTTACGTTAGATACCAAGAAAGAATCCTTATACAGTAATAATTAGGGGAGACCGGGGCAAAATGATCCCTCTAAGGGAAGAATGACTATATAGTCTAAACTATTTACTTAAAAAATTCAAAGATAGAGGCCATGGATTGTACCATCCTTCGGCTACATTGTAAAATTTTTTCAGATTTTATGACTTGCTACGATTGCGAAAAATTTCGGAAAATTGCACCAGTGACAAAGGATCATTTTGCCCCATAGTGCAGGGCAAAATGATCCCTTAATTTCAATGTAGAAAACTATGTACATGATTATTTAGTACTAAACTGTTTCTTTAAGCGAATTATCATTATTATGTTTTTTTTTTGTTTTTTTTGCACAATTATGTATTTTTACAGTCGGTTCTTAGTTAGTTTTACAGAAATTGTTTTCTCACGCAAAATGATCACCGTTATAGTGCATGATAGTGCATGATAGTGGTGATCATTTTGCCCCAGGCCATAAATGATCATTTTGCCCCAAGTGCATAACCTAAACTAAATGTAATTGTTCGCCGCAAAAAAGTCCCGAAGGAAAAAAGTTTGCACACTGAATTGAAGCTATAGGTGTATCGTAATCTTTAGGTAATGTCGACATTTCGTTTATTAATTAGGTAGAATGTTCACAGAGATCGACATATGGCAGTCGCCTTAGAACGTGAAGTCTCCGAAGTAGTTTTTCATAAGCACAACGCGTAATACTTAAGGGCATGCTGGACTCAGATTTCCATATTTAACAAGCGGGTTTGGGCTGACTATGAGCCAGCCTTCGAACTTCCCGTTATTTATTTTGTTCTCAGCTATTTTTAAATTTGTAAATCTGACCTCAGATTCTTGATCAGCGGTTCAAAAAACCTTCGAGTACAAATTTCCGTAAGATTTCGAATGTTTTTAGTATTTTTCCCAGCAAATCGGCCTCGCCATTTTGAATTTCGCTAATCTGATTTCACATTCGTGATCAGTGACCCAAAAAACCTACGAGTACCAAGGTTCATCCAAATCTAAATGTTTTTAGTTTTTTGCAGCATATCGAATACGCCAAATAAAAATTTTGCAAAACTGACTTCAGATTCGTGATCAGCGATCAAAAAAACCATATGGTACCAAATTTCATTGAAATCCGTTGATTCGTTCTCAAGATATCGTCATTTTCGTTGTGTTTTTTCGAATTTTGTTATTTGAATAGTTCAAAAAGTACTAATCCGATCAAAGCCAAAATCTAATCAGTTCTAAGTTGAGAAAAGCCCCGTCGATTGAGCCCTATCTGATCAAAATCCGCGAACTCGGTCTCGAGATATCGCGCGGACAAAAATGTGGTCACATACACACACACATACACACACACACACATACACACACACACACACCCAGACGTCAAACTGAAAATAGTCGGAGGTGATTCTTTGGACCTCGAAATGTGGAGATTTAGTAAAAACTCGACTTTTCATTTTCGGGGTGATCACAATAACTTCCTTTATACACCTCAGGGATATAAACGGCGGTTTATTGCCCTGTTCCAGCCGAAAAAACCGCTTTATTTCCCTTTGGTGTATAAAATATCGTATGCACCACAGGGCAAACGTTGTTTTAGACTCGTGCGATTGTAATCCTCGGCTTCGCCTCGGAATACAACCTCGCACTCATCGAAAACAACCTTTACCGCCCTAGGTGCATAATATACTATTTTTCTCTGAAAACAGAGAAACGGGAAGTTAAAAAATAATGAAGTCGGATATGGACGGGGGGGTGTTTAATGGGTTCCTTAGACGATTTGTAATCAAATTGGTAGCTGCATGAACGTGTATCTCACCAAAATCGAGTAAAATAAGGCTTTTTTGTTTCGCGAAGCGTGGGGACCGTCACTTGTTTTCACTGATATCACCGACTACGCATCACAAGGGCGGAAAAGAATGCAATTCCACCCTCGTCAATATAATTCCACTCACATATATCGCAAAACTTGTTCATTTCACCCAACGATGAAGCCTCAGAATTGTTTCCAGAAAAAGACTGTAATTTTTCTCGGTATAAAGCACCGGCCGCGGCCATGTTGGATCGTTTCGCGTTGCATGTCGGGCCGAGCAGCGCTCCCTTGAGACGCGCGGGCGCAGCGGGAACCAAGCTTACAGTTGTTGCCAACCTTCGTCTCGCGGTCCTGCGTTTCACGAACCGCCGTTCCTTGTTCAGCGCTATGACAGCTGAGCGGGAATTCAAACGGATATAATTCGGAATAATAATAGTTATAACAATGCATTGTTATTATTATCATTATTATTCTTATTATTATTATTATTATTATTATTATTATTATAATTACAATTTCCGAAATAATGATAATAAGAATTATAATAATAATAATAATTATTATTATTATTTTATTATGATAATAACAATTATTATAATGATTATTATTATTGTCATTGAAAAAAATTTACTCGAAAGTGGTGACATTTGAGAATGAAAATGAAAACGTGTGCGTCATTTTTTTATTTTTTTTCATCTTGACAATTTCGTGGAAATCGGAATTTCAATATCTTTCCAAAATAATAACAATAATAATAATAATAATATTGCTAATAATAATAACAAATATTATTATGATAATAATTATTATTATGATAATAACAATATGATAATAATTATTGTTATCATTGAAAAAAATTTACTCGCAAGTGGTGAAATTTGTAAATGAAAATGAAAAAAATTTTTTCTTTTTCTACAAAAACTCTAAAAATCTTGTGAAACGCACAGAATAATAAAAATTCCGCATCTTTTGAGAAAATTTTCAAGTGTCATCGTAAAAAAATTAGACAAAGCAAAGGTGTAAATTCGTATATACGCCATTCATTATTATTATTATTATTATTATTATTATTATTTCAGAAACTAATAAAATTCCGATTTTCACAACATGTTCAAGATAAAAAAAAAATAATAATAACAATAATAATAAATGGCGTATATACGACTTTACACCTCTGCTTTGTCTAATTTTTTTTACGATGAAACTTGAAAATTTCTAAAAAGATCCGGAATTTTGATTGTGCTGTGCGTTTTGCAGGATGTTAGAGTGTTTGTAGAGAAAGAAAAAAAGATCATTATTATTATCATGATAATAATTGTTTATTATTATTATTATTATCATTTCGGAAATTATCATCATAATTATAATGATAATAATAATAACATTTCATTGTTACAACTATTATTATTTCGAATTGTGCTAGGCTAGGTATACGGCTGGCGTTCCGGAGAGAGAGAGAGAGAGCCATACAGTGTTTATAATAAATAATGCAACTATTGTTTCGATAACGCGGTAAGTACTCAAAGTGATAAAAAATAATCGAACAAATGATAATTGATTATCCGGATCGATCCCTGTTCTATTTTTGCCCTCCTTCGTGCACCAAAGATTATTCTCGCGAATTGTTTGAACTCCGAAATTCAATTGCATTTACAATTGATTCATAGCTGGAAAAATAAAAACAATTTCACCACGAGCAGGGTAAGAAAAATTGCATTGGGTAGCCAGCATTTTGTTCTGGGGGGGGGGCACCAGATTTTCTGGGGGGCCGTACCCACCCCTGCCCCCTCCTGGCTACGCCAATGAAATATTATAACGTATACATCGAATGAAAGGTGAATGAATATCACTCGAGTTGTCTTTATTACATCATTTGTTTATTTTGAACTGCAGGATGTAAAAAAAAATTAAATTACATACATTCACTTACGATTACTCACACTAGACAAATAATTTGATTTTATAAACCATGGAAAACACATGAGACGTGGTTTGAACATACTTCATGATCATGAGTCACAGGATATTCAAAGATGTTATAATTTATCGTGGTCAGATCGATATGGGAAAGAAAAATAAACCTGAACTAAGTATTGCACCTCTCCTCGTCAACTGTGTACCCTACTGGAATGTATGGCGAAAATGACCAGCAGGCTTCACCATTTATTTCCCTCTCCCTAGTCTCTTCGCAGGTACACGGACCCCTCTCTGCCTTTGTTGGTGAAGGTAGCTGGACACTTTGCAGAAACCTGCCCGTGGGCACGGTTTTTCGATAAAAAATTAACATTCCAGCAGCAAACTTGCGGCATGATCAACAATATTTACGTAATACAATAACATTTCTCGAATTGCAGGTTTCTACGTAATTTCCAGAGCAGTTTCTATTAATTTCAAGTAGCTAAAGTAATTGATAATTGAATTTTTTTCAATTACAATTGTAATTGGTAATTGAATTTTTTTCAATTACCTATTTACAATACAATTGTAATTGGTAATTGAATTTTTTTCAATTACAAATTACAATTGTAATTGGTAATTGAATTTTTTCCAATTACAAATGAAAAATGTAATTGGCAATTGAATTTCTACCAATTACGAATTACAATTGTAATTGATTATTGAATTTCTTTCAATTACAAATTCCAAAAGTAATTGATAATTGAATTTTTTTCAATTACAAATTAAAAATGTAATTGGTAATTGAATTTTTTTCAATTACAAATTCCAAAAGTAATTGATAATTGAATTTTTTTTCAATTACAAATTAAAAATGTAATTGGTAATTGAATTTTTTTCAATTACAAATTCCAAAAGTAATTGATAATTGAATTTTTTTCAATTACAAATTAAAAATGTAATTGGTAATTGAATTTTTTTCAATTACAAATTACAATTGTAATTGGTAATTGAATTTCTTCCAATTACAAATTACAAAAGTAATTGATAATTGAATATTTTTCAATTACAAATTACAATTGTAATTGGTAATTGAATTTCTTCCAATTACAAATTACAAAAGTAATTGATAATTGAATTTTTTCCAATTACAAATGAAAAATGTAATTGGCAATTGAATTTCTACCAATTACGAATTACAATTGTAATTGATTATTGAATTTCTTTCAATTACAAATTCCAAAAGTAATTGATAATTGAATTTTTTTCAATTTCAAATTAAAAATGTAATTGGTAATTGAATTTTTTTCAATTACAAATTCCAAAAGTAATTGATAATTGAATTTTTTTCAATTACAAATTAAAAATGTAATTGGTAATTGAATTTTTTTCGCTTACAAATTACTACTGTAATTGGTAATCGAAATGTATTACACAATGTAATTGGATGCTGCCCAACACTGATCAAAATCAAGGCCCGGTCCCAGCCTTGCCACGATTACCAGATCCTATACGAACATGCCGGCTGACAATTCTACGGAGCCAGCGGTTGACGTTCGTCGATCATTGGTGAGAACCGACGGTCCACAAAAGACCCTGGTCCCTCATCGAGAGAAGATAATGCAAGTTTGTCGATCATTGCCCCGCTGTGTCTTCACCATCAATCTCCCTCAATTCGGCAAAGTCTCTGTGGTCGATCGTCTCGTAGTATGTCTCCGCTGCGCATCCACTGGAGTCTGAAAGAAGAAAGATTTGTCTTGAATTCCACGTTCTCTCAGAAAATTTCATAATCATCCGTTCAGTCGTACTATTCAAACAAACAAGGTCATTTATTTTGGATCATCCTTCAATTGACTACCTTTTCTTAGATAAATCTAAATATTGATCGAATTCTGTGTCATGATTGAAATCTTGATCTTGATAATCTGAGTACTTTCATACTGCCTACTGACAAACCATCCAGAGTTCATATCTCACATCACACGTTTTAAAATAGAATCTGTGCGAATGTTTTCAACAAATTCTGGCTCGAGATATACACAGAGAAAACACTACTGTGGGATCAAGAATTTCATTTTACATTCAAGACCAGTTTTTCCTCTGTATTCGAGCGTACTAGTGAAGCTAATGAGAAACAGAAAGAAAAGAAAAAAAAAACTAAAATAACAAACAGCAAACACGATGGCCGATAACGTACGATACCCATCCGCAGAGTTCTCTAGGATTACTTCTGCACCGGAACACAGACCTGCGTCGCCGACTCAGCGGCGGTTATTCAGAGAATTTTCCAGTATAAATTCATCCATCAACGACATTCGTGGGATGATCCCAAAAGTCCGTCTGAACTTCAGCCGTGGCCAGTTTCACCAGGTGCTACCGATATACTCTTCCGAAAAGTCTTCGGCGGTCTATCGACGTGCTCGGTCCGGGTCTGGAACCACTACCTGCATCGGACAAAGATCACATCAGCTTCGATTCTTCGTTGATTCGACTCGTACATCAGGGAACCAAAAAAGTTTACATACCGCAAACTCGGTGAATACCGAAACACGTTAGTTGTGTTCGACACAGGCTACGGGAGCAGTAATAGGATGGCTGTTTGTAATTCAGTCCGGATTCGCTACGCTCATCGTTCAGCTGCCTCTGCGCCAACTTTCCAACGAGGTCTCATTGGTGTTTCAGCCTTCGCTCCTTTCCCCGCATCTCGCATGACATCTGTCGGAACGATAGACTCACAGTTTCGATTGATAAGAAAATACCAACCATCTGAGACGGGACCAAGCGAGTGGTATTCGATACGCGTTTATTGATGAGGCAACAGGGCGGGACCGAGCCTACACACCGGCGGCGTCGGTCGGTCGTCGACCAGGGCGGTTCGACTCGGTCGGTAAATTGGCGTATGAAAAATAACTCGCACCTCATCCAGCGACAAAATTCTGCAGAAAAATCTATCTCATCCGCACCTGACGTTGCAAAGTCCCCGACTCCACGCCTGGCTACATGAAACAGAGAATCCCCTTGATTGGAATTTTCGACGATGAGGCTTCTTCTACCGCCGCTTCGTCGTGAGATACAATGCGAAAGTTATACCTTACCTGAACGTTTACGAACTTTTCCCATCCATAGTCCACAGCGAAATTTCGGATCGAATTTGTCTCCGGCGACACGTCAGTCAAAACTCATGCAGAAGCCGGCAGCACGACACGGGCTCGTCGACAGCTGACCCCGGGCGTAAACGAACCTAGCCCCGTACCAACGGCGCTACGATCCGAACCTGCCCAGATTCCGCGGAGCTCTCCTGCTCGGTGATACTCGAATGACGAGCTGATCAGCCGACGCCACTGAACTGTATACCGAATCCGGCGAATCGCCGAAACCGTGTAATGCTGCGTCGCGCACGAATACTTTTTTTCCCCATACATGCAGTTTCACCAGGTAGCGGTCTCCTCAGACCCGTGATCCTCTCGATCCTTCCTCCAGCTGATCTTTGCTACCGCGCTCAACCATCTACGTTCCCCGGGCACGCAAATGGCGGCAGGGGGGGGGGGTCCAATTATTTTCCTCGCGATATCATGATTTAGAATACATTTCGATGGTATATTTCGCGCAATCGACACTCGGTAACTCAGCAAATTCACAGAAAGAGAATATAATACGACACTTTTGTGAAAATATACCGAAGATCGGCATCTAAGTCGAGAATACCGTGTATAGCGAGTAGTAAGTATCAGCCGCCGTACCGACCCGGGAGCAGAAAGCTCGGGGCTCTCCCGCTCTCAGGCCCGACGCGCATCGCTTCTGCAAGCGACAAGTCGCTCGCTCCCTCGTCTACTCTACTGCGCGCGCGCACGTGTTGTACGTACTAGCGTGGCGCTAGTGTAGTGCCTCATGAGTAAATTCGAAACTATCATTTCATTCGACGTCTAACAACCGTTACGGTAAGTAATTGATTGTTCACTATTCGAGAAAATATAATCGTTTTTGAATGTTCGTTTGACTGTACCCTTATGGTTTTTTGCGATATGATGGATGGAACTGATTAATTGTTTTGAAAAATCTTCGGATTGGTTCACTATGTATTTATTCGTCGTTATATTTGGATCTCAATTAGAAAATGTCCCAAGCCGAGCTAGAGATGGAGAAGAAGATGCAGGAGATGGAAAAGAAGATGAAGGAGATGGAGGAAAGGATGAAGGTGTTGCAAACGGCGGAGGAGAGGATGAAGAAGGAGGAAGAGAGGCTACGGAAGGAGGAAGAGAGGATGAAGAAGGAAAAGGAGAGAATAAATAAAGAAAGAGAAGAGCTGGAAGCGGAAAAAGAAGATGCAGCAGCCAGCAACAAGGAGGTGGAGGAGGTAAATGAAACGGATATTACGTATTTATTCCACAATACTTATAACACGCTGAAGCCGAAGAATGCAAGACGACATTTACTCGTTCACCGGACGGCTGGAATTCGCGGGGAAACGGGCTCTGCAACATTGTCGACACACTCTCGGGTTTCCGCACACAATCTTGCAATTTTAATATTTTTCTGTCATCGACATATACGGTACAATTATTCGCTTATGGGAATTTCGGCTTTGCACATGTCACATACACTTCATTGTTCCGCGACACGAGCCTGTGTGCGTGATATCGCAATCCTTACCTCGATTCATGCACCTCTCGGATGCTCATGTCGGTAAAATGTAAAAAAAAACCTGCATTCATACATATGTAACCCAAACCCGAAAAGAAGCTGTCTCGCGTATTTTTATTATAAAATAATGAAATAATTCTTAGTCGCACTATACTAGTGAAGTCATTATAAATAGTAAAAGCGAGATCGGGGTAAAATGGGTATCTGTGCTGAAGATGAAAAATAGTATATTCTGCAAGACGGAGACAAACTCGGTCTTTTCAGGCCGAGCGTAACTTTGCAATACGAGTCGTAGCCAAGCGTCTGCACGAGCCAAAGGCGTTATATAAGGGGCACCCCATGTTAACTGGACCAATGATTTTCTCTCACCATTTTTGCTTTCCTTCACGATTTCGTATATGATTCTTTGATCTCAGAAAAGCACTCCTGAAATTATTCAGATTTTTTCCACCAACCCTTGACTTTTTATGATTATTCCACCCCATCTGAAAGGTTTTTTTTTTCAAACTACGAAAGTTCTAAAAAAAATCCTATTTTTCATTCCGATCATTTTGACACCCGTCCGTTTTCAAAAAATCCAATTTTAGATGAGGTGGAATATTCATAAAAAATCAACGGTTGGTGGGGAAAATCTGAAAAAATTTAGGAGTGGTTTTCCCAGATCAAAGCATCTTATACGAAATCTTACGATTAGAGCGAATCAAAAATGGTGAGGGAAAATCATTGGTCGAGTTGACATGGAATGCGCATAAACAATTTTTATGTAAGGAGTTCTTTGATGGTAGTTGTGAAAACTTGAAAAATGTAACAAAGATACTTTTCTGTTTAGGCCCGAAAGAGAAAGGCGTCTCAGGACAGCGATGTGGGCGGGGGGGCCCAGTCGAAGAAAAAAGCTCGAGACGAAAAGTGAGTGTCTATCGAATCAATTTTATCATAAAAATACCAACAATAACAATATAATTGCTAATAATCACATGTTTCACAAGGCAAAGTTCAGAGCGAGGGGTCAATCAAATTTGGTGTACACTACATTACAAGATTTCAAAAATTCCAAAAGATTCCAAAAGAGATTTCAAATATCTCTGAGATTAAAAAAGATTACAAAGATTACGAGACATTACACAAGATTCTCGAAGGGGTGTACACCAGATTACACGAGTGATTAACCCCTCGGCTGAGAGTATAATATCTTCACGGAATAAAAGTGATTTACTGTCAGAACATTTTTGGATCGCATATTTCTATTGCGCACAATAACTGTAGTGCTAATGCAGTTTCTTCAAATTAAATAACCATCGCTGGAATTATGTTCGTTCTAGGTACAAATGGAGCAATCGACGAGACGCGACGTCGGCACCCCGTTCTCAACAGGGGGCAGAAGGGGGCGAGAAGTCTGGCGATGGGGAGGGGGAGAAAGAGGCGGAGGAAGAGACAGGCGGAAAGGGCGGTAAAGGAAAAGGTGGGAAGGGCTGGAAAGGGAAAGGTGGAAAGAGCGGTGGAGGAAGAGGCGGCAGGGGGGGCGGGGGCGGGGGCAAAACTGTTTATGTGAACTTATATTAATAAAATAAAATAAGTAAACAAGATTAAAAAAAAACGTTTTGTTTATTTTCTGTTGCATCCCTCCTTCAATCTTCCTCGATCAGTTTACAGTATATGACGAGAATTTTTCCGTTTTATACAATCCTGCTATGAAAATATCTAACTTTGATAATCACCCACTAGGTACTGAACACAGCTCTTTTGATTCTCAATGTTTTGCTACACATTCTGCTTGGTTGCAGTACTACAGTTAGGATTGTGAACCGATCACAATGATCACATGAATCGATCACAAAAATGTAGGAAATAAACGGGTTCGACAACCAGTCGGTATCATGAAAATGTCATACTCGTTATCTGTGTAGTGAGTTTATTCTGAAGTCAGATTTACAAAATGGTGCAAGTTGGCTGCATCTGGGCAATACAGCTGGTGACGAGTAGATGGAGAGATTTGTTCTTCAGCCATGGAACAGGTCTCCTACGATGTGGTACAAATTTAAACAAGGAAATAATCCCTACGTGTGATTATTGGACTATCATGATATAGCAGAAGCTGAACAAAATCTGGAATCGTACACGAAAAAGTAACAGCTGAAGCGGATATCCAATCATAAAATGTATGGAATCCATTCGACTAGTAACGTACACTGAAAGAAATTTTATTGCAAAAAGTACAATAGCATATAGTATTTTAGGGGCAAACGAGGGACAACCATAAGTATTCCTATAATTATAGGACATTATACTATTTCCCTAGCGATAATTGCTATGGACTATTGTAATTCTTGCTTCACAGGATCATATTGATACATTTATGTGTAGTAAGAATTACAATAGTCTATAGCAATTATTGCTAGGGAAATAGTATAATGTCCTATAATTATAGGAATACTTATGATTGTACCTCGTTTGCCCCTAAAATACTATATTTTATTGTACTTATAATATACATGCTATTGTACTTTTTGCAATATACATAATTTCTTTCAGTGTACCGTGATACAGTGATATTCATTGGAAAAAGTACAACCTATATGCGAATTATAAAAGAAAACACGAATTTAGTGGGCGACAAAGAACACAGAGTTTCTTGGAAGGAAAGTTCGAGGCAGGCGCTAAATTCCGATTCTAGCATTACCTGCACTTTATTGTGTCTCAAATGTTTCTCAATTTTGATGGAGATCACGTCGAAGAAAATAATCCTAATAATTTATACGTACCAATCATACCTCACCTCTACAAAAAATGGTTTCCGATGAAGAGAGTCTTTATATGGTCATCATCTGCAAATGTCAATTATTAGCTACTCACCTAATGACGAGTATTTCCAGGAGACGCCACGTGGAGGCTAATTGACAATGTCTCCCTTATAGTTTCTCTTTCAGTCGGTCAGCCCGGTCAAATCCGTGATCAGATGCGAAACTGCGACTTGTGAGAGTCGGTCAGCCCGGTCAAATCCGTGAGGAGATGCGAAACTGCGACATTTTCTAGTCGGTCAGCCCGGTCAAATCCGTGAGGAGATGCGAAACTGCGACTTGTGAGAGTCGGTCAGCCCGGTCAAATCCGTGAGGAGATGCGAAACTGCGACATTTTATAGTCGGTCAGCCCGGTCAAATCCGTGAGGAGATGCGAAACTGCGACATTTTCTAGTCGGTCAGCCCGGTCAAATCCGTGAGGAGATGCGAAACTGCGACATGTTCTAGTCGGTCAGCCCGGTCAAATCCGTGAGGAGATGCGAAACTGCGACATTTTCTAGTCGGTCAGCCCGGTCAAATCCGTGAGGAGATGCGAAACTGCGACATTTTCTAGTCAGTCAGCCCGGTCAAATCCGTGAGGAGATGCGAAACTGCGACTTGTGAGAGTCGGTCAGCCCGGTCAAATCCGTGAGGAGATGCGAAACTGCGACTAGATTTTTCGTAAATAAAGAAAAACCGAAAAATATCGAAAAGTCGATGTAGTTTTGATGAACGGACACCACAATTGCGTGACCGGGATTTGTAAATAGGACAAAGGGTGAAGCGGGAAAAAGTTTAAGAACGGGGGTAGTTTTGGGAGCATGTCATCCCCCTCGCGTGACATGGGATTTGAAAGTGAAAGAAATATGGATGAGTAAAAGTAACGAACCGGGAGTAGTTCTGACGGGGGTAGTTTTGAGAGCATGTCATCCCCCTCGCGTGACATTGAAATTGAAAGTGAAATAAATATGGATGAGTAAAAGTAACGAACCGGGAGTAGTTCTGACGGGGGTAGTTTTGAGAGCATGTCATCCCCCTCGCGTGACATTGAAATTGAAAGTGAAAGACATATGGATGAGTAAAAGTAACGAACCGGGAGTAGTGCTGACGGGGGTAGTTTTGAGAGCATGTCATCCCCCTCGCGACATTGAAATTGAAAGGAAAGACATATGGATGAGTAAAAGTAACGAACCGGGAGAAAAGGACGGGTAGTTTGGAGCATGTCACTGCGTGACATGGTATTTGTAAATAGGACAAGGGGTGAAGCGGGGAAAAGTTTAAGAGCCGGGGGTAGTTTTGGGAGCATGTCATCCCCCTCGCGTGACATGGGATTTGAAAGTGAAAGAAATACGAACGAGGAACAGTAACGAACCGGGAGTAGTTCTGACGGGATGGGTTATAGTCAGCAAAAGGTGGCCCAATCAACTACCAACGTATACGATCAGATCTGGTCATGCCTTCGATCGAAGTTACCGGCTTGGAAAGGCCGAAAATGTCTTACTCACAAGTATTTGTAGGAAATGATTTCTCATTTTCATAACGTCCATGGAGTATGACTCGTTGGAAGGATTCCCGCCTAAAATTATTGTTGTAGCGAAAGCTGCTGCATACACTCCGCAGCTGTACGCGTCCGGCTGCCTTTGGACAACTGGAAACGCGACGTTGTCGGTTTTCAGGGTTGTATACCGTAAATTGATGAAGTGTCGC
Organism: Euura lappo; assembly: GCA_018257835.1. Classification (NCBI taxonomy): domain Eukaryota; kingdom Metazoa; phylum Arthropoda; class Insecta; order Hymenoptera; family Tenthredinidae; genus Euura; species Euura lappo. Next base: position 25,960 of record JAEUYN010000825.1, on the reverse strand, counting down.
TCGTCGGCAGCCAGTAACTGAAACTTATTACAGCCTAGGCTGTCATAGACAAGGAGCTGATTTCCATCGAAATACGTACAACGCCAATGTCCTGAAGTGTTACCTCCAATGATGGTGATATCACGTGACGTGCACGAAGGCGTGATGAACCGTGGATACGCTACCAAAAGTGCACTTGCAATTTTGAAGTCCGTTTTATCTGCAATCAGGTACAAAAATGAATCGATCGACGTGTCATTCAGCAGAGTATTTTTTGATAAAATATTTCGTTGAAGGACGTCGATGGTAGCATTTTTATTGACTGTTTCCAGGACTTCAAACTCAGTTGCACTTGGAACTCCCGCGTTACCGTCATCCGTTACAACCACCCAGGGTGCATCATTAGGTCGTGTCGGTTCCACGGTCGTTAGTGTACCGTTCCATGCCTGCTCGTCCGATGATTCTGGCTCATCTATACTTGAGGCACTCCAACGTTCTCCCTGCCTAGTCGTTCTTCTGACCAGTTTAACCGGAGGAATTCGTACTCTGCGTCTCGATAAACCTTCCTCATCTGAAGACGATACGGACCAAACTTCTTGGTCTCGAACTTTGCGTTTCGTTAGCTTCAGACGCGGTACCGATCCGGTATCCGAGAGGTACTCCTCCGACGATGTCACGCTCCAACTATCGGAATCCCCTTGCGTTCGAATCAATTTCGTTGGCGCAACTCTTCTCTTGCCGTTCTGCCTCGGTGGAATTTTGAACGGTGTGCCAGCAGACAGCAATGATTCAGGTTCGTCATTTGTTTCTGACGCGGTAGCCGAGTCGGGCACGGCAATCACACTCATAGCCACGTGACTGCCCGCTTTTGATGCCTCTGCAGCTTGGTTTTTTAACCGTCTCGCTTCCAGAATGTATTCAGGTTCCCGAATCGGCATTCCGCGACAGCATCGGCCGTCAATCATTTCTGGCTGCAGGCACTGTTCATAGAACCGAGTTAGATTTGGTTTCATCTGTTGGTCCCAAAACTTGTCGTCGCGGTGTACTGTGACGTACTTCAGACCCAGTGGCGTCCACACGGCGAAGTAACAAACCTCGGCTTGGGTAACGTGCAGCTGTCCCTGTACCTGGTAATAGTAATGATGCGAGACATTCATTTTAGTTCGGTCATTAGCGTCAAAGTACCTGTCAACCCCGCCAACGCGTTGCTGAATAGCGTCTTCGGGGTGCAGATGTTTCGCAGAGTAAGGACACTTTACTTCCACGATAGTGGTCTCGTTCACGATACCGTCTGGAGTAGCTCCCAACCATGCCAGATGACTATCGATGAAAAGTCCACACGGCGTGATAGTAACAGCGTTACCTTCGTCAACTAATTTAGCTTGAAGCGCCGCGATTGCGTCGGGTTCCTTTTCCTTACCCCACATCATAGCCAGCGTGGTCCTCACCGTAGGGTAAAGAATGCTTTTCACGGTAGCAGTACACGGTGTGGTTTTTCTCATGCGACAGACTTTCCCAAAATTTGACGCCGTCAACATCTTGGCACGTATCGATGTCCAATTTCCGTTATCGGCCTGACCTCTCGTGAGTCTCTCAATATCAAACCGATTTTTTTGGTTTTCCTCCAGAACTGCTAGATGCCTTGCCAATTCGGCGTTGTATACCTCAACGGACATATCAGGCTTCTCTGCATTAGGGCCGTAATTTTGATCACGACCCTGATGTCTCCTGGTGGTCTCAGGTAGATGTGCTCGAGCTTCTTTGGTCCTCTGCCTGATGAGCGAGTTATTGACCACCTTACGTTGCCTCCGGGCTTCCAGTGACACTACAGTGGCGGGTGGAGTCACGCCTTCGCTGTGGTGCAAATCTGTCAAAATATTTTGATTATTGAACTGCAAAACAGACCCAGCACATCTACCTTGGAACGAACCCCTCATACCGAGATTGAGCCTTTTACCAGCATTCAATTTGCAAACAATCGAATTGAATGCTTCAGCCGGATTATTGTTGGCATGATAGATCAAGCTGTCAGAATGATGGGCTAAGAACTCAATCGCAGTTACCAGCTTTTGGAAAAGTCCGGCTACTTTGAGATCCTCAATGTCTTTCAGAGCCCGATCTGTGGTCTGCTCGACACAAAAACCGTCCGGTTGGTTGCATTTTCGGTGGTCACCGAAAACGTGGCACGGTGCGTTCAGGACATCGCTTTTCAATAAAGCTATTTGACTAGCAATATTGTTTTCTACCGAAGCCCGACGATGCTTCACTGCCGCATCAATCGTGTCCCGAAATTTCTTCGCACTACCCTTCACCAATTTTTTCAATTTTGCAATGTTGGGGCCAGGGGTTTGAGCTACGGCTTTGACCTTTCGGGTCAGATTTCGCAGCATATGATTAACGCATTCTTTTTTTTCGACGACTATGCTGTACTTTCCGTACGGGTTGTTGTCTCGAATAGATTTATAAGTGTTGCTGTCGCCGTCTGCGATCAGCGTCTTGTAAATCAGACCGTGCGTCTCAACGCTTGTTCGGAAACCTTCTACTAATATATCGGCCTCCATTCCCGTGGAAGCTTGATCGCGGCCATAATTTTGAAAGCAAGCGTGAGGATTCGGTGTAATGTCGTAACGTGCGGCCCGTTCGCAAACGAAACAAAATTTATTACGCACGCCCATGAAAATCACCTTTCCCGTGAATTCATCAACGATTGCGCCAACGCCGGACAGGGAGTCGTACTTACCTGTATTGTACGATCGTTTCATCCACGCACAATCTGCTACAACGGTGATGAATGGGATTTGCTCACCTTCGTGGATTATAAAATCACCTCTCTGGAGAGCTAGTTTTCTCGCTTCCTCGCCTGCTCGCAACATTTCCAAAAGTGCAGCGTGCTCATAAGCTTCAACCATCTCCATGTCGTTTTTTCGGTACGTTTTTCCCGACATGCAGGGAACATCCATAGAAGCCAGGAGTTCCTCCAACTGCGAATGCCCAATGCCAATGGCAATTGTTCCTGCGACAGCACATTTGTTGATGGGCATGTTTAGGCTGTCAACAGGATCTGTCCAGATGCTGTCCTGAAACTTACATCCATCACACTGGAAGAAAATTTGAGTTTGCAAACCGTACTGACGTGACTTTGTCTGAATAAGTTCATGTAATCGACAATTCCTATTAGGATTGTGATGGTCGAACTTCTGATGCAGCTGGCTAAGCATACCGCTGATATCCGTTATGCGACGGCCTTTTATCGGACCTACTGTGACTCCACCGTGAACGGAACGCTCTGTAACCGGATCCTGACATTGCGATTCAGTATCAGAGCTGCCTTGGGTCGAGGCTTGGGTGTTTTGCTCTGGTTGCAGATACTGAAAATCAATCTCAGCATCCGGTATGGACGGGATGTTTTGTTCGGGTCGCGGATCCTGAAACTCAAGCGTATTATCACTATTATCCGAGCAAGCACGAATGCTTTGCTCGGGTTGTGGGTCATTATCGAATGGCGCTAGCGTTTCGATGTGATCTCGAGTGCTGGCATTTGCCACGTGCCCTAGATGCGAATCTAATGGCAACGCTGCTTTTCGGCGAGCTGCCCTGGAAATTGAAAATAATCAGAAAAAAGAAATAAATTACAGGGTCTATGTATGGATATTTCCACATCAAATAGTCTACAGCCGGCCTTTTCTTTCATCGCGTATTTCGGATTCACACTTTTTTCATGTGATGTGTATGCAAACAAAGCGCGCCGTCGGCTCTAGGAAGTAATATCTAGAGACATAAGCGTGAAACCATCGTACCATTTGATATGGAATGACCCAAAGGAGAAATTGAAAGTGATAACGAGCTCTGTAAATTCGCTATCCCGTTCTGCTGTCAACCATGTTTCGTATCGTTGGTGTAAAGTTTGAGTTTTCTTCATATTGGTAGATATTTTACGGGTTCATTACGAGGTTTCAATACAACGAAGCTTGTATTCGAGTTGCTTAGATACACCGCGTGATTATTTCGCGGACGATCTTATCAAGACTTGAAAATTATAAACTTGGAAATGTTCATAAAGTTGGAATTCAATTAAATGCATCGTCGATTGTTTCAATAATATATAAGACGACTGAATTGTGTGAATGAATGAAGATACGGGAAAATGGACGGAAGCTGAAGTTCGCGTAACGTTGTCGTAACCCGACTGCCGGGAGTATGGAAGCTTGGATGAAGCTTTTCAATATAAATTTGGACACGTGCAGCATTTTTCAAGTTTTTTAACCGACTTCAAAAAAAGGAGGAGGTTCTCAATTCGGATGTATTTTTTTTTTTTTTTATTTATTTTATTTTTTTTTATGTTTTTCTACGACACCTCGATGGCTACGACCGAAAAATCTGGAAGAATTCTGGAAAGGTCTGTGGCAAAAGTGACAATTTTCGACCCATATTGCATAAACCGCAAGCTTTTTTTCAACCTGTTCTTTCGAGCTTTCTCGATGGAAAAAAAAATTTCAAACACGGAAGTGGAGGAAGCGGAGTTCAGTAATACACGGAGTAGTAATACACGGAGAATTTATTGCATTATAATCGAAGCTGGTTGGATAAGATTGAAAAAAAAAAATTAAGTGTCATAAATCAAATAGGTACCAATAAAATGTCATAAAATCAAAGAAGCTAAAAAAACAGGTTGAAAGCAAAGTTAGCGCATCATGCGATATGGGTAAAAAAAAAAATCACAGACTGTGTGAGAATTTTTCAGGCTTTTCGGTCACCGCTAACGAGGTGTTGAATACACAAAACTGTCGCAATTTATTTGCTATTTATATTGCAAAGAATAATATAAAAAAATCACGGTCCAGATCTGAGACGTAAAGGGTCACCGACAGGTCGATTTGGCATGAAACGCCCCCACATGCATGATTCCATAGTGGGTTTTTTCCCATGTAAGTAAGTTCGACCAGCGCGAGCGCGTCCATTCCAGAGGAGAAACTCTCCGATTGGTTATCAATCAACGACTCGCAACCAAATAATTAGAATGATTGGAGTGAAGTATTCCAGACTTCGGTTTTAGGAATTCTGACAATTCTGAACATTCTGATAATTCTGACATTTATTAGCGTTCACTCCTTGCAGTTCCCCAAAATTGTGACATCAGCTTCAAAAGCCTCTTCGAGATAAATACCGACAGACGTAATAACTGCACAAATCATGGACAAGCCCGGTGATCATAATTCTAAAAGCTGAAAATGAACCTTCTGAATCTCTTCTGAAACCTCGAGAAGGCACTTGTGAATACTGCACGGCTTCCAAACAATGGCAGTTACGTAACACGAGATAGTGAAATTCGGTCAAAGTCGCTATTACGGGATTAGAAACGCTGCTGTTTTTTTGGGATCATAATCGAGAAATATTCAACACATGGAAAATCTGTACTCACTCTCGTTTGCAGGCCATTTGTTTCCGCGACTTCCGCGGTGCAAACAAACGGCGTTTTCTTTCCGTCTCTGTGTACTTTTTATTACGAGCCATTTTTACAGTACACGCACGTAAACAATTGTTCTGACACGTGTATGCTAAAGTTCACTGAACTATTTAAACGTCAAACAAAAGTATGAAACCCACGCAATAACGTTTATAGTCGTGATTTACCGTAGCACACGTATCAATCGCACTCAACATGGACTCGCGGTGCGAACTTGTTGGGTAGCTAGAAGTTGCGCGCGCACAAAAGCCGGCTAGCGGGCTACTCGATCGCGACGCCGCGCGGAGGTATCGTTGAGCGCGGGGCTTGAGAGACCGAGGCCCAGGACCGACCCAAGCGCGAAGCGGCCCGGATTCCGCGCGAGGCTCGATATTTATATATTTATGTGGCTCGCCGCTCGGCATTCCTCAGTAATAATGATTTCATATCCAATTTGCTATAATGTTTTTTCAGTATCCGTAACGGGCTCATTATTTCTTTCATTATTATCGCAGTACGTGCAATTCGTATAAAAAATTTTGAGTAAGAGAAGAAGAGAAAACTTTCAATCGTATCACGAAAGACAGAGGTCGAGTGTTCGAACCGGCGGGTGTCAAAAGTTTTTTTTTTCCAGCTTCGATTGTCATAATAATCGTTGTTATTATCATTACATTATTTACATTATTATCATTATTGTTATTATTATAATTAGTATTATGATGTAGATATGTATCGTGATGAGTAATTGTAATGATCGTCGCAGTCATCGTGTAGTTCGTAAGTTACGGGAAACGATGCTCGACACTGGCCGAGAGTTCAGTGGCGTAGCGTCGAGTCAAGTCGAGTGCTCAGCTGTACTTGGCTCGGTGCGGATTGGGACGGTACGAGGAGGTGAAGAGCCGCGAGTGTTGTGTTATTGCCGGCTTTCGCAGGACATCCGAAAGACGTGTCGCCAAAGTGAGATTCGATTCTCGTAGAATGAACAGGGACGACGTAGTGCAGAAGACGCGGCTACAGCTGTGCCCGGTCGAGGATGGACTACGGAGGAAAACTTCGTCGACACTCGAGGTAAGATATTACTTCCACGTTATATCTGCTGACGAAGTTACGATAGGGAAAGTATCCAGATGTAAAATTGCAGTGATGGAAAATCTCTTTCCCTCATGTCCCCGTCCCAGGCGCAGAGTGACGAAGTCTGGCAACGTCAGGATCAGACGAGAGAGCATATCGCAGGATTTTGGCGCTGGATATACTGCGAGTTATTCCCGACCGGGCTGGATCGTCGAAGCGCGTTGAATGAACCCACCCGTCGACGACAACGAGCTCGCTTGGTCCCGTCTCAGATGGTTGGTATTTTTTATCAATCGAAACTGTGAGTCTATCGTTCCGACAGATGTCATGCGAGATGCGGGGAAAGGAGCGAAGGCTGAAACACCAATGAGACCTCGTTGGAAAGTTGGCGCAGAGGCAGCTGAACGATGAGCGTAGCGAATCCGGACTGAATTACAAACAGCCATCCTATTACTGCTCCCGTAGCCTGTGTCGAACACAACTAACGTGTTTCGGTATTCACCGAGTTTGCGGTATGTAAACTTTTTTGGTTCCCTGATGTACGAGTCGAATCCACGAAGAATCGAAGCTGATGTGATCTTTGTCCGATGCAGGTAGTGGTTCCAGACCCGGACCGAGCACGTCGATAGACCGCCGAAGACTTTCCGGAAGAGTATATCGGTAGCACCTGGTGAAACTGGCCACGGCTGAAGTTCAGACGGACTTTTGGGATCATCCCACGAATGTCGTTGATGGATGAATTTATACTGGAAAATTCTCTGAATAACCGCCGCTGAGTCGGCGACGCAGGTCTGTGTTCCGGTGCAGAAGTAATCCTAGAGAACTCTGCGGATGGGTATCGTACGTTATCGGCCATCGTGTTTGCTGTTTGTTATTTTAGTTTTTTTTTTCTTTTCTTTCTGTTTCTCATTAGCTTCACTAGTACGCTCGAATACAGAGGAAAAACTGGTCTTGAATGTAAAATGAAATTCTTGATCCCACAGTAGTGTTTTCTCTGTGTATATCTCGAGCCAGAATTTGTTGAAAACATTCGCACAGATTCTATTTTAAAACGTGTGATGTGAGATATGAACTCTGGATGGTTTGTCAGTAGGCAGTATGAAAGTACTCAGATTATCAAGATCAAGATTTCAATCATGACACAGAATTCGATCAATATTTAGATTTATCTAAGAAAAGGTAGTCAATTGAAGGATGATCCAAAATAAATGACCTTGTTTGTTTGAATAGTACGACTGAACGGATGATTATGAAATTTTCTGAGAGAACGTGGAATTCAAGACAAATCTTTCTTCTTTCAGACTCCAGTGGATGCGCAGCGGAGACATACTACGAGACGATCGACCACAGAGACTTTGCCGAATTGAGGGAGATTGATGGTGAAGACACAGCGGGGCAATGATCGACAAACTTGCATTATCTTCTCTCGATGAGGGACCAGGGTCTTTTGTGGACCGTCGGTTCTCACCAATGATCGACGAACGTCAACCGCTGGCTCCGTAGAATTGTCAGCCGGCATGTTCGTATAGGATCTGGTAATCGTGGCAAGGCTGGGACCGGGCCTTGATTTTGATCAGTGTTGGGCAGCATCCAATTACATTGTGTAATACATTTCGATTACCAATTACAGTAGTAATTTGTAAGCGAAAAAAATTCAATTACCAATTACATTTTTAATTTGTAATTGAAAAAAATTCAATTATCAATTACTTTTGGAATTTGTAATTGAAAAAAATTCAATTACCAATTACATTTTTAATTTGAAATTGAAAAAAATTCAATTATCAATTACTTTTGGAATTTGTAATTGAAAGAAATTCAATAATCCAATGTACAATTGGTAATTTGTAATCGTAAAAAAAATTCAATTATCAATTACTTTTGTAATTTGTAATTGGAAGAAATTCAATTACCAATTACAATTGTAATTTGTAATTGAAAAATATTCAATTATCAATTACTTTTGTAATTTGTAATTGGAAGAAATTCAATTACCAATTACAATTGTAATTTGTAATTGAAAAAAATTCAATTACCAATTACATTTTTAATTTGTAATTGAAAAAAATTCAATTATCAATTACTTTTGGAATTTGTAATTGAAAAAAATTCAATTACCAATTACATTTTTAATTTGTAATTGAAAAAAATTCAATTATCAATTACTTTTGGAATTTGTAATTGAAAAAAATTCAATTACCAATTACATTTTTAATTTGTAATTGAAAAAAATTCAATTATCAATTACTTTTGGAATTTGTAATTGAAAGAAATTCAATAATCAATTACAATTGTAATTCGTAATTGGTAGAAATTCAATTGCCAATTACATTTTTCATTTGTAATTGGAAAAAATTCAATTACCAATTACAATTGTAATTTGTAATTGAAAAAAATTCAATTACCAATTACAATTGTATTGTAAATAGGTAATTGAAAAAAATTCAATTACCAATTACAATTGTAATTGAAAAAAATTCAATTATCAATTACTTTAGCTACTTGAAATTAATAGAAACTGCTCTGGAAATTACGTAGAAACCTGCAATTCGAGAAATGTTATTGTATTACGTAAATATTGTTGATCATGCCGCAAGTTTGCTGCTGGAATGTTAATTTTTTATCGAAAAACCGTGCCCACGGGCAGGTTTCTGCAAAGTGTCCAGCTACCTTCACCAACAAAGGCAGAGAGGGGTCCGTGTACCTGCGAAGAGACTAGGGAGAGGGAAATAAATGGTGAAGCCTGCTGGTCATTTTCGCCATACATTCCAGTAGGGTACACAGTTGACGAGGAGAGGTGCAATACTTAGTTCAGGTTTATTTTTCTTTCCCATATCGATCTGACCACGATAAATTATAACATCTTTGAATATCCTGTGACTCATGATCATGAAGTATGTTCAAACCACGTCTCATGTGTTTTCCATGGTTTATAAAATCAAATTATTTGTCTAGTGTGAGTAATCGTAAGTGAATGTATGTAATTTAATTTTTTTTTACATCCTGCAGTTCAAAATAAACAAATGATGTAATAAAGACAACTCGAGTGATATTCATTCACCTTTCATTCGATGTATACGTTACAATATTTCATTGGCGTAGCCAGGAGGGGGCAGGGGTGGGTACGGCCCCCCAGAAAATCTGGTGCCCCCCCCCAGAACAAAATGCTGGCTACCCAATGCAATTTTTCTTACCCTGCTCGTGGTGAAATTGTTTTTATTTTTCCAGCTATGAATCAATTGTAAATGCAATTGAATTTCGGAGTTCAAACAATTCGCGAGAATAATCTTTGGTGCACGAAGGAGGGCAAAAATAGAACAGGGATCGATCCGGATAATCAATTATCATTTGTTCGATTATTTTTTATCACTTTGAGTACTTACCGCGTTATCGAAACAATAGTTGCATTATTTATTATAAACACTGTATGGCTCTCTCTCTCTCTCCGGAACGCCAGCCGTATACCTAGCCTAGCACAATTCGAAATAATAATAGTTGTAACAATGAAATGTTATTATTATTATCATTATAATTATGATGATAATTTCCGAAATGATAATAATAATAATAATAATAATAAACAATTATTATCATGATAATAATAATGATCTTTTTTTCTTTCTCTACAAACACTCTAACATCCTGCAAAACGCACAGCACAATCAAAATTCCGGATCTTTTTAGAAATTTTCAAGTTTCATCGTAAAAAAAAATTAGACAAAGCAGAGGTGTAAAGTCGTATATACGCCATTTATTATTATTGTTATTATTATTTTTTTTTTTATCTTGAACATGTTGTGAAAATCGGAATTTTATTAGTTTCTGAAATAATAATAATAATAATAATAATAATAATAATAATGAATGGCGTATATACGAATTTACACCTTTGCTTTGTCTAATTTTTTTACGATGACACTTGAAAATTTTCTCAAAAGATGCGGAATTTTTATTATTCTGTGCGTTTCACAAGATTTTTAGAGTTTTTGTAGAAAAAGAAAAAATTTTTTTCATTTTCATTTACAAATTTCACCACTTGCGAGTAAATTTTTTTCAATGATAACAATAATTATTATCATATTGTTATTATCATAATAATAATTATTATCATAATAATATTTGTTATTATTATTAGCAATATTATTATTATTATTATTGTTATTATTTTGGAAAGATATTGAAATTCCGATTTCCACGAAATTGTCAAGATGAAAAAAAATAAAAAAATGACGCACACGTTTTCATTTTCATTCTCAAATGTCACCACTTTCGAGTAAATTTTTTTCAATGACAATAATAATAATCATTATAATAATTGTTATTATCATAATAAAATAATAATAATAATTATTATTATTATTATAATTCTTATTATCATTATTTCGGAAATTGTAATTATAATAATAATAATAATAATAATAATAATAATAAGAATAATAATGATAATAATAACAATGCATTGTTATAACTATTATTATTCCGAATTATATCCGTTTGAATTCCCGCTCAGCTGTCATAGCGCTGAACAAGGAACGGCGGTTCGTGAAACGCAGGACCGCGAGACGAAGGTTGGCAACAACTGTAAGCTTGGTTCCCGCTGCGCCCGCGCGTCTCAAGGGAGCGCTGCTCGGCCCGACATCCAACGCGAAACGATCCAACATGGCCGCGGCCGGTGCTTTATACCGAGAAAAATTACAGTCTTTTTCTGGAAACAATTCTGAGGCTTCATCGTTGGGTGAAATGAACAAGTTTTGCGATATATGTGAGTGGAATTATATTGACGAGGGTGGAATTGCATTCTTTTCCGCCCTTGTGATGCGTAGTCGGTGATATCAGTGAAAACAAGTGACGGTCCCCACGCTTCGCGAAACAAAAAAGCCTTATTTTACTCGATTTTGGTGAGATACACGTTCATGCAGCTACCAATTTGATTACAAATCGTCTAAGGAACCCATTAAACACCCCCCCGTCCATATCCGACTTCATTATTTTTTAAATATGGAAATCTGAGTCCAGCATGCCCTTAAGTTTGTGTCCTTTTATTGACATGCTCTGTTTTCTACAACTACCACGCATATTATTCGGGCAACAATGAGTTTCTGAGCAACGCCAATCAGCTCAGAACCTAACAGGATCATTTTGCCCCGGTCTCCCCTATTACTAACATCACTTGATTGGAATAAAAAAAAGATCATGAAAGTTCGTGTGCTCTTCGGCTGTTACTCGTGTGTTTTTTGTTTAGGCTACATACAATTCAATTCATAAGACGGTGTAATTCGAGTTGAACCGGCGCGGCATTACAATGTTACGCGCGCGGTGTCATTGATATTTAGTCAATCACACCGCCGTCTATTCAATATGGTTCATTTCTCGAATTCGTGTTTGCCCCTTCCTTTGTCCCCTTTGTCTATTCACGACAGGAGCATCAGTTTGCGGCAATCTTTTGCCGTCGATGCATCATAATTTTTTCATTCAAAAATGAGCATGCAACGTGGGCGACCGCCGAAAGTCGCACCAGAGATCATCACCGCCCTCATACTAAAATATGGCGAGCAAATTTTGTTGCCGGATCAGAAAATTATCAGAAAAACGGATGAAGTATGGGGTGTGATATCTCGCGAATTGAAAGGCAGTATATCCCCGGGGTCGTTGTACACAATTGTTACGTGTAACAGGTATCAAGTACGTGATAACCTTATTCTGAAAAGTGGCGTAGTAGTAAAGAATAACACAGAAAGTAATGCGGCGCTCACAATCAATGGCAATTCGAAAAAACCAACTCTTGAGAAATTGGATGTTCTCCTTCCAATTTCAAGGGTTGAGTTCGAAAAACTTGTGGTAGACCGGTTGTACAAGCGTGCAAGTAAAAAAAATCACTCGAGATACCGTGAACGAAAAGTGTTGAAGCCAGGTGAATGGCAGCACATAGTTACTTCGTGTATCTGGGATGAAACGCAGCTAAAGTGCGGTTTTCATTTTCAAAATCACTATCTATCGGGAAGCGGTACTACTGGATTGATCAACGGTATGTATTAAATGCTTATAGTCAATACTATAGATTATTGAATACAGTAGAACCTCGATTATCTTGCACCCCCAGAATCAAAGTGTAACGTCTCATAAAAACTAGTTTGATGATGAAATTACATGGTACTCCACTAGTTTTTAAGAGAGTTTTGAAGAATCGAGATTATTTTGAGTTGTTACACTTTGATAGTGGGGGTACAATCTGAGCCCGCTTGCTCCAAATTAGCAGTGATTCGTTCAAAACCCTAAAATCCAAACTTTATTGACATAGGAATGTATGTATATATTGTTGCAATATTGTTAATTATTTGTTATGAATATATGTATAGAATTATTAGCCACACGAGTGGGTCCACAATACGCTGGATGACCAGGGTTCTACTGTAATGTATTCTGAAATAATTTTCCGAATGAAACTTATAAAATTGTCCTTAAGATCCTTTTTGAAGAATGACATATAACTCTAGCACTACACATCAATGCTATGCCGTAATAGAAAAAGTAGGTTCAAGACAAGATTGATTATTGAATATCTTAAAAAAGTGACAAGAAGTGTTTCACTTCTGGACAAAATTTTCCTTGAGAAAACAAAAATTGAATCTGGATGCTCTTATCAAATACCTAATAATCTGTTTCTTTATCTTTCAACTCTCAATAAACGGATGCAACGCATATCAGTTCGTTCATTCAAATTTCCTCTTTCATCATGATACTTGATGAAGTCTTGCGTGTAGTAGATTAGAAAAAAAAATTAGCGCGCAGCGAGAGACTTAAGAGCATGCGGAAAGATCAACGTGCTCTAGAGCACGATCTAGATCGGGCATCAAAATTACATTTGCTCGAAAAATAATTTCTTTGAATGTTACGAAATACATGTGTTCCAGAATCGAATTGATATCTCATTGGTTCTTGTCATTAGGTGCTTAGTCAGCAAGTAAATATCTATTAGAGTAGGTAATCGACAACGTAACGATCTGACCATAGTAGAATATTTACTCCCTGATAAGCAATTAACCTGCAATTTCTGGGTAATAATTCTTTTTGTTTTTAATTAGTGCATGCTTGGATTCAATGCGCGTATACGATATTTTGAAAATGTTGCTATTTTTTATATTGATTTCTTGAACTATTTTTCGAAAAGTTATAATAGAATTTACGTTCAAGTTCGTTTACATTATAAAGGTATATCTTCGCGAAGGGTACCTTGAAGTGAGATCGGCACAATAAAAAATTCTCGATTCTCTGGATTAATATTTTCTTAGACTTGACTATATTTATTGAGAACCCTTATACTATGATTTGATCCAAATTTGAGTTGAATCTGTCAATTAATTTCAAAGTAAATATTTTCCAAGATTCTTCCGAAACATTCCTTGCGCATTCACAAGGAGAGTAGGGACCTTCGATGTCACGGATCGGGTTCCCGTTTCACGTGGTGAAAGTTTAAGACCTCCGAATTAACGTGGTTTTTGATTTTTGATCTAATACGCCTTGGTTGCTGAGATATCGCGATTTGAAATTTAGAGATTTTCGGGCGGAGTGGGGCTCGCGCGTCTACTCCGTTGAGCGTGCACACTGGAACCAAGAGCTGGCGTGGCTGGGGCGGTAAGACGACGGACTAGAACGCTGAAGGTTCGCGGTTCGCGTCCCCGCACATTTTTTTTTCTTTTTTTAATTTATTTTCCATATATCTTTTCAATCTCTCATAAGACTTTGCATGCGCAAGCCAGTAGTGTTTATAGGTCCTTTTTGTTTCATAGAAAAATCAGAGTACATATTCCGGGTATTTATGTGTTATAGAAAATCCTGCAGGTGGGTCAGGGCATGCAATATCCCAGGTATTCATGTGTTACGGGAAATTCTACAGGTGGGTCGGGGTATGCAATATTCCAGGTATTCATGTGTTATGGGAAACCCTGCAGGTGGGCCAGGTCATGCAAGATTCCAGGTATTCATGTGTTATGGGAAATCCTATCAGTAGTAGTGAAGAAGAGTCAGAATGATTGCGTGGCACAAAATTTGCATGTATGTCCAATACATTAATTATTTTTTAAACAATTATATTTTTTACGTAATCTTATGTTTTGTTATATAAGTGCCTGTGTTATTAGAATAACCATTCTATCATATTATATATATATAAATGAAACTATCGAGTATATTGATGACGCACCCTATTTGGGCACCTAGGCACGATATTTTTTTTGCAAATTGAAAATTTTTTCCTGTTGTGCGCGGCCTCGTGCGCTTCGCGCACTCCCCGGGGTTACTAAAAACTCTCCACCTAGCCAAAACTATGCAGCTACAAGTCTGCAACTGTACACTTGGCTGCCACAAAATTTGAAATTTCGTAAATTTCAGGTTCGGGTCAATGAACCCGAGTCACCAAAATGACCGATTGATTCAATTTCACATTAATGACAGTCATCGTAATGACCAGGTGTCATCAAAGTGTGCGATTCATACTCTAATAACATGGCGGTCCGTCACGGAAATAGCCGATAGATGTAGATATATATATATATATATAGATTATAGCATATTGACGTTCATGCAGTGTATAATATTTGAAAATAGAACTGGTAATACATATTTTCGATTTGTCTTATTTACCTGCGCATGCAAAGTCTTATGAGAGATTGAAAAGATATATGGAAAATAAATTGAAAAAAAAAAAATGTGCGGGGACGCGAACCGCGAACCTTCAGCGTTCTAGTCCGTCGTCTTACCGCCCCAGCCACGCCAGCTCTTGGTTCCAGTGTGCACGCTCAACGGAGTAGACGCGCGAGCCCCACTCCGCCCGAAAATCTCTAAATTTCAAATCGCGATATCTCAGCAACCAAGGCGTATTAGATCAAAAATCAAAAACCACGTTAATTCGGAGGTCTTAAACTTTCACCACGTGAAAGGGGAACCCGATCCGTGACATCGAAGGTCCCTACTCTCCTTGTCAGTATCATCGGAGGAGATGAAAACTGTTTCTAAATACACTTACTACCATAGACGAAAAACTGCTGGAAGGAAATGTTTGACCAGTTTTCTTGAATTAAATGATTGAATTGTTAATTTTTCAGTAATTTGAGTCGAAAAGTTCACCCAAGTTTCCACATTAATCATACTCGTTGACAGATATTTATTGTTTTACAATGAGTTAGAATGACTAAATGACGTCGTTTCATCGTATTTCGATTTCCGCATCTAAACAATACTTTGCACAGCTGAACTCGATTTTCCTAAAAATCTGTGATCTTATTACCAGGTAACTGCAAGTGCGGCAGCAAACTCACAATCAGAATCGAAGACCCTGATCTCAAGCACCCTAATATATATTTGGATTGTACCATTGTCAAAGGGGTTGGTCCGATATGTGGTAAGCTCTGTCTTCGAGCGCCAATCAGGCAAGAAGTTGCTCGAGAATTGCTGCAAAAGGCTACGCATGTTTACCAGGCAGAGCAAGCAGATAAGTTGATGTCGCCCGGGGATCCTGAACCACCGCACTTGTACGGCACGAAAGTGCTGAGCGAAGCCAAACGTCAATACGTCTCTGACCAATACTTGGACCAAGATCCTATCAAGGCAATCGCCATTATGAAGGCCACGAAATTTCAAAACGTGGTACACAACATTGGCCATGACCCGTTTTGTGTTCACTATTGGAGTCACTACCGAACCCAAACTTGGAGACTGAATAGCGATTGCTGTCTTTGCATTGATGCCACTGGAGTTATAATACAAAAAATCGACAAGCCTGAGAAGGCACACTGCAAACCGATATTTTTGTACATCGGTGTTATCAACTGTCCTGATGGGCAAGTTTCGGTAACTCAAAAGTTGGATGAGAGTGGCGTAGCCAATGCAATTCAGTATTGGTTGATGGACTGGATTCGATCCGGAGCACCGATTCCACGTGAAGTAGTCACCGATGCCAGTAGAGCTTTAATGACTGGAGTTATCCGCGCATTTACTAACTACGGCACCATCGAAGAATATGCGAATGCGTGTAACGGTGACAATCTCCCAGGATGTTACGTGCGAATGGATGTTGCACATTTCGTCAAAACATATGCATCATTCCTGAGGGGCATTCCACGTCGTATAAAAATTTTCTATCTAGCTGCCATCGGAAAGTTGGTAGTTACACGATCGGTCGACGACGCTCGTACTATAGTCAAGGACCTCCTCTTGGTTTCACGGTGCGAGACGGAGGGTACATTTTCCTGTGGAAGGGTATCACAATGTGAAACGGCGAAAGCAAAATTGAAGGAGACGATCACTGAAGTCGAGGTGGACGTTCAGAATGAAACAGAACCTCCAGGACCTTACCCGCCCAATGTGTGCCTAAATAACTTAGTTGAAGGGGTTGTTGAAAAATTGTTAACAATGATTAATAAAGAATCCATTTTTGTACACCGTTTGAAATCCATTCCACAATCCTTCATATTCTCAGCATCACTACTTTCTGAAGTTCATAATATTTTTGGGATTTTCTCAGAATTCCAAATCTATGATACAGAACAAATTATTGTTACAACGTAAATTAAAACTCAACTGAATATTATGTATACTTTACCCCTATGGCTATTATTATTCTCAACGATCGTGGAACAACAGTAGAGTCGGTTATTTATGTCGTTCCTCCGTGCCAGAATATTTGCATGATGCACAGGAGTGACATAACTTCGATTCAGGCACTCACGACGTTTGTCCACCCACACTACTTTACCCAGTCTCATATCATCGTTGATAATTCCCTCCCGATTGATGCATATGACTTCGGTGTAGAGCTTGGATACACACCAATTTAGTTTGAATTACACCGGCAGTTTCAGCTTGTTCGTTACTTCTAACAATTAATCAGCTTTGTTAATACATTGATGGCGCACCTATGTTAACATTTTCAAAAATTGCTTATCTATTCGAAGAAAAGTTAGTTATCTGATTGTAAGATAATTTTTGAAGTAACTGATCCATTCATTCTTCATGTGTGGGTCTATTGTGTATTTTAGTTTTTGCTTCATCGACAGTGTAACCACTCAGTTGATCATGCGGCTGCTGACGAAAATGACGAAAACGGAGCTGCCAACGGCGCTGACAAGAATGGAGTCGAAGAGGTACATGATGGCCATGGAGAAAACCAGTGGTCAGCTTGGGCAGCCAGTATCAACGAAGAAGTAGATGTTGCTACCCAAGAGGTCGGAAATCGCGAGAATGCTCATTATCTGCCCAAGTTCGCGGAACGACTCGTCAAAGACCTAAACTTGATTCCGTTGTGGTCCTGTATACTTTGCGATAAATATGGCTATGGACGTGTACCAGCTTCTAGTGCTCCGGTGGAGGGAGAATTTAACAAGATAAAAACCCATCTACTACAGAATTGCACCACACCTATGAGGCCAGATGTATTTCTGGAAAAGCATATCAACTACTTGAACGGTCGAATCAAAATAGTTAATGCAAGACAAGCTGCCAATGCTACAAACATTCCGGACCCGACGACATCAGCGTCAGGTTCAGATGATGATACAGAAGAAGATGAGGCCGATGATCCTCAACCGGCTTCACCATCCACATACGCAGAAGTACTTGAGCAAAATCCTGCCCAGAATAGTACAGTGGAAGAAAGCTCGTGCTCTGTGTGTGCTAGGTTTGGCAGACCCCAAGGTGGATACTTGTGCGACATATGTGAAGAACCTGTGCATGCTATCAGCCCGTGTTCAGTTGCCATAGGATCCGAAGAAGGGTACGGCACAAAGCGACGTTGTGATGTGACGAAATGTCACCAAGATAAAAGTACACCACAAATTGTCGCCGCACGAGAGCGGGAAATATGGGGCGGAGAAGAGGGTATAGAAGAAACAGAAACGCAAAAAAAACGCAGAGCCAAATATTTGGGTGCGAGAAAGCACGAGATCAAGGATAAATTGATGTTTGAGAAGAATAGTAACTTACCGATCATCAAAGCTGGAGATACCACCACTCTCAAAGCTATAGAAATTGAACGCGAAAAAGTCTGTTTCTTCAATACGTGTGCCTTCTTCGAGTTGATGCTCGTGGTGTGTACTGATTGGCCAACACTTCGACAAAAAGTGAGTTTGATGTAGATTGTATTGCAATTGTATTTCATTTGACAGTATGTCCATGTGACAGGCAAAAGACGGGGCGACAGTGATTCTATGAATTTACTTCCTAATTCAACGTATTGGAATAATTTTTTGTCATACATCGAACTGGAATACACAAGCACTTTTCGATACAATTCGATATTAATGCATCTTTTCTGATTTATCATCATAGGCAGAAGAACATAGAGAACTAAACTCCTTCAATGCGATGGTGTTGGATACCCTCGAGAAAGGATTGCGGACCAAATCGTATAGATTGCGAGCCGAAATATTAATTGAGTGGTTAAAAAAAAATGAACATACGATCCATGGTGGATGCAGGTTGATTGATTGCGAGATTAACGCAGGTTGGTTGGCTGGTGTTTTGTTTGCAGAGATGCCTAGTCTCGTTGAAACGTCAACTTGTAATCGCGGTTGCCCACCCCGTGCGAAGAGTATGTCAAAGTTGATTATTGACGCAACAATTCTACGAGACGATAAAGAATTCCAAAACGTACTCAATACAAAATTACAAGCGCATCCGACAAAATGCTGCAATCCGAAAAAAAAAACTTGCGGAGGAACGGAATCGACCACTGTTGATAAGATTGGTAGGACTTGAATGCTTAGTCAATTCGTGGATGCTTTCTCATTCCATACCTTCCACGAAATTCCTTCAGCCTACACTATACTACCTGTTTCTATGGGTCCGGTTGAACAAAAAAACACACGTGACGTAAATGTTCAAATCAATACATTATTATTGAATTCTACTTATATATGAATACCTATTACGGTGAAACCCCGTTAAGAGCAGCGGGTCGGGGTGGATTCTCCTACTCCGGGGGTCCCCTGCTCCGCCATATCGCGCCACAGGCCCGTGTCTTTTCTGTCAGCGCAAGCGTCGAAACTATGGGAGTGTGGGAAGGACACTCAATCGCACGCAGGGAATCTGCTCTTAACGGGGTTCCACTGTATACATATCAGTATTGCAAATAATTGATGAAACTGCTCCTTTCTTTGAGTACCGACTGAGGATGTTCTCGAAAGTACATGTATGTGAACACGGAAAAATTATTCATGAATGCTCCACGATGTTATAATTGAATCAAGTATCCACATGTTTTACCCAAGTTCTTGAACCAAGAATATGATATTCTAGAATCTGAATTACTTGCCTAACCATGTCCCACGATTTGTTACATTCCAGGGGACCTAGTAGTGTTCGATGTAGCCGATTTTGGAGACGATTCCGACCTCATCAACTTAAAGAAACTACCGAAACGATTTCGTAATCCCCTGTCGAGGAACGACTTTTTTGAGTTGGTGGGTTTCGTCCACTACAAAGGGCCGTCAATAAAAACGAGACGATCAGGGGATGGTATTGGCCACTATACAGCCGTTGCACAACGAAGTGACCGTGCCTGGCTGCAATACGACGATACGAGTGACAGCGTGAAAAAAATAAGCGACACTTTTACCGCAAATCCGGAAGTCATGATATTCAAACGTTGTACAAAGATGAACTAACGTATGAAATCTCCATACTAGATCGATCTCCATACTACATATTAAAGTTGAAATCAAAACTTAACTATGTGATTTTGTTTCTCTTTCCTTGTGATTGGTGGGTTAGTGCAAAAACAGTGTGAATAACATATTTCATTAATTTTCAAATGCCTGTATGTTTAAGTTAACGATTGCTAAGATGTCAAATAGTACTTTCTTTCGTAATACTGAATTTTTGTCACTTTTATACCCTCCCGATCCCCTTCATTGTATGATATAGAATGAGGCATACTAGATGCAAGGATGGAATCCATAGGTCTTATTCAGATGTGAAAGCTGGAGTATGTACTCCTCGGCCTACTTCTTCTTCCAAGGTCGATCATTGTCTTCTGCTAAATAAGCTTCAGGGGCTGGGTCTTTCCGTTGGGGCCCTTAGATGGTTCTACGCCTACCTGCGCGGCCGTGCACAAGCGGTTCGTGGGGCCGGCGGTGAGCTATCTGAGTGGCTTTACACACAGTCGGGCGTTCCTCAGGGCAGCGTTCTGGGACCTCTGCTCTTCTCCATCTTCATTAATGACTTGCCGCAGTGCCTACGTAACTGTTCGTACTTACTCTATGCCGATGACTTGGTAGTCTACCTGCGCTGCCGTCCCGATGACCTAGTCGGATGCTGTCACGCGCTTAACGAGGACATCCAGCGGGTAGTGAACTGGTCAATTGACAATAAGCTCAGTCTAAATGAGGGAAAGACCAAGGCAATGATATTCGGTAGTTCGCGGTATGTGAACGAGCTCAACGCCGCAGGCCTCCCACAGGTCCGGATGGGGGTCCAGGCAATTGAATTAGTGTCTACCTTTAGGTATCTCGGCGTAGTACTTGACAGTACCCTGTCTTGGTCACAACACATTTCGCGCGTCACAAAGCAGGCGGCCGCCGCACTGTACCGGGTTCGCATGAATGATAGTCACCTCAGCCTTGCCGTGAGGCGTCGACTGGTCGTTGCCTTGGTCCTCCCGTGCTTCGACTACTGTGCCAGCGCACTGACTAATATATCCGGTGAACTTGAGCGTTCTCTCCGCGTGGCGCTTAATAACTGCGTGCGCTTCTTGCTGAGGGTCCCGCGCGACGCTAGCATTTCACGGCACAGGAGAGCCTGTGGATGGCTGCTGCCATGTAACCGCCGAAAGCATCTGATAGGCTGTCTGTTTTACAAGGCTCTGTGCCTAGGTGAGCCCTCGTTATTTGGCGACGAACTGCGGCTTCGTCCTAACCTGGCGTCTCGTCGCGATGCAACCCGCACGGACTCGCTCCGGGCGCCCTCCGCTCGTACTATGTCTTTCCAGAAATCTTTCATAGTCACGGGTATCCAACTCTGGAACTCGCTACCACCTGAAGTCACTCTTGCGTCAACGCTTCCCGAATTTCGCACGCGGTGTTACCGCTTTCTGCTAGCGGCGGAGGAGCGCGAAGCGAATCCTAACGGGCCCTAGCATAGGCTAGTAATCTATGATACCTGCAGGGTAGTGTGCGTCTGGTGGTCAGCTAGTCAGCCAGTCGGACCCCTAGACGTGGTATGTGTGTGTGGGTTACGTTTTTGATAGTTATTTTTCTTTTTTCTTTGCTCATCTTTTAAAACTTTTTTTATGTGTAACTATGTATGAGAGTTGGTGCTCGCCAGAGCCTCGCACGGCCGGACTGTCTCCGCCTGCGATTAATATGCCCCGACTAATTTGAAATGTAAACACCATTAGTGATATATGATTCACCTAGTCCTTGTATTGTGTGGATGCGTGGGTCATGTGCTTTGTGTTTTGTAATATTTCTTCATGATATCTATTAATTTATCTTTTTCGTTTCTTAATTATTACTAGTTGATGCTCTACTGTATGGCATTTCGCCACCTTCTGTCTCATGTCCATAAGCCTTGTCATGTATTACCGATTGTCTGTGGTCCTTAGGGAGTTTTACTCCAGGATCAAATAAACATATACTCTACTCTACTCTCTCTCGTGCTTCAGGGATAACTCAAGGGGGTCGTTTTTTGATCAGGAGTGAAACTTTGACTGCAAAAATATCATACGAATTGATAGTACCTGAATAGCAGAAACCATGTGTAGTTTATAGGCACGATCGTTGAAAACGGAGTGCCTTATACATTCGCCATCGCAAAAAACGTCAGATCGCGTAAAAATTCTAAAATTATGTAGGGAGCACGTTTTGGCACCTGGGTAGTCGTTTTCGAGCATTTTCAAGAGTGGTGCATGTGATCTCCTCATTTCTTGTAAACAAGGTTTCAGCCAAACCGCCGAACCGATTTTTATGAAATTTTCAGGGCATACTATTGGTACCTCGAAGGTGTGCAAGTGACTTTGGACACTTGATCCGACTTCCGGTATAGAAACAGCGGTGGCTAACTTCGTCAATTTTGTCTTTTGTCGTCAATTTCAGTCTTTTGATGAAAAAATTAAATTTTGGGAATTTTTGAGGATTTTTCCGACACCTGCTTGTAAACACGCTTTCATCCAAACAGCCGAACCGGATACTGTTTTCACCCCGAAGATGTGAAAATTTCATTCTCTACCCGGTCCAAAAACCGTGGTTGCTAAATTCGTCATTTTTAAAGTTACAAGAGCGGGCCTTGGAATTACGGTGTATTGGCTTCGAATCAAAATTTTGACATTTTTGGGGGATTTTAAACACTACTTCAAAACGAACTCGCATTGTGCGATCGTGCCTTATACGCAGAAAAGCGATGAGCTTTTCGGCTAAAACGGGGTAGTTTAGAAGATATATGTTGAAAGTGTAACTCTGTTGACATTATTCTGAACAGGTATCGTCATCCATTCCGGTACAACGTTTGGATGAGAAGGGTCTTTCAAGTAAAAATAATAAAGCAACAATTTTGCGAAGAGGTGTTTTCATGAAAATCGCGGAGCAACAAATTCAAGGAAGGGTTTACTTGTCAAAATCGAGCAGCAACAAATTCGGGAAGGGTTGTTTTCATCCATATCGCAGAGCAACAAATTCTAGGTGGGGTTTATTTGTCAAAATCGAGCAGCAACAAATTCGGGAAGGGTTGTTTTCATCCATATCGCAGAGCAACAAATTCTAGGAGGGGTTTATTTGTCAAAATCGCGTAGCAACAAATTCGAGGAGGGGTTTACTTGTCAAAACCGCGGAGCAACAAATTCGGGAAGGGGTGTTTTCATCAATATCGCGGAGCAACAAATTCGAGGAGGGGTTCATTTGTCAAAATCGCGTAGCAACAAATTCGAGGAGGGGTTTACTTGTCAAAACCGTGGAGCAACAAATTCGGGAAGGGGTGTTTCCACCAATATCGCAGAGCAACAAATTCTAGGTGGGGTTTATTTGTCAAAATCGCGGAGCAAAAAATTCGGGAAGGGTTGATTTCATCCATATCGCAGAGCAACAAATTCTAGGAGGGGTTTACTTGTCAAAACCGCGGAGCAACAAATTCGGGAAGGGTTGTTTTCATCCATATCGCAGAGCAACAAATTCTAGGAGGGGTTTATTTGTCAAAATCGCGGAGCAACAAATTCGCGGAGGGGTTTACTTGTCAAAATCGCGGAGCAACAAATTCGGGAAGGGGTGTTTTCATCAATATCGCAGAGCAACAAATTCGAGGAGGGGTTTATTTGTCAAAATCGCGTAGCAACAAATTCGGGAAGGGGTGTTTTCATCAAAATCGCGGAGCAAAAAATTCGAGGAGGGGTTTATTTGTCAAAATCGCGGAGCAACAAATTCAAGGAGGGGTTTACTTGTCAAAATCGCGCAGCAACAAATTCGGGAAGGGTTATTTTCATCCATATCGCAGAGCAACAAATTCTAGGAGGGGTTTATTTGTCAAAATCGCGGAGCAACAAATTCGAGGAGGGGTTTACTTGTCAAAATCGCAGAGCAACAAATTCGGGAAGGGGTATTTTCATCAATATCGCGGTGCAACAAATTCGAGGAGGGGTTTACTTGTCAAAACTGCGGAGCAACAAATTCGGGAAGGGGTGTTTTCATCAATATCGCAGAGCAACAAATTCTAGGTTGGGTTTATTCGTCAAAATCGCGGAGCAAAAAATTCGGGAAGGGTTGTTTTCATCCATATCGCAGAGCAACAAATTCTAGGAGGGGTTTTTGTCAAAATCGCGGAGCAACAAATTCGAGGAGGGGTTTACTTGTCAAAATCGCAGAGCAACAAATTCGGGAAGGGGTGTTTTCATCAATATCGCGGAGCAACAAATTCGAGGAGGGGTTTATTTGTCAAAATCGCGTAGCAACAAATTCTAGAAGGGGTTTACTTGTCAAAATCGCGGAGCAACAAATTCGGGAAGGGGTGTTTTCATCAATATCGCAGAGCAACAAATTCGAGGAGGGGTTTATTTGTCAAAATCGCGTAGCAACAAATTCTAGAAGGGGTTTACTTGTCAACATCGTGGAGCAACAAATTCGGGAGGGGGGGTTTTCATCAAAATCGCGGAGCAACAAATTCGAGGAGGGGTTTATTTGTCAAAATCGCGTAGCAACAAATTCTAGAAGGGGTTTACTTGTCAAAATCGCGTAGCAACAAATTTTAGAAGGGGTTTACTTGTCAAAATCGCGGAGCAACAAACTCGAGGAGGGGTTTACTTGTCAAAATCGCGCAGCAACAAATTCGGGAAGGGTTGTTTTCATCAATATCACAGAGCAACAAGTACTAGGAGGGGTTTACTTGTCATAATCATAGAGCAACAAATTCGCGGCAGTGTCTTATTTCTCAGAATAGCGCAGCAACATATTCGGGAAGGGGTTTCTGTGAGGGGATGGTCGTATCACAAAATTGCGAAGCTACAAATCCTGGCGGTCCGCGAGCTATAATTTATTGAACGAAAAAAAAACATTAGTCTAGAGATTCTATTTTGCACTGAGGTGGAATTAGGGGTAGGTTTTTTTAGGTTAGGGGTGCGATATTAATATTTCGCAAGAGACATAATCCGAGAAAGCATGTCGGTCAGCAGAAATTTCCGGTCGCAACTTGACAGAACCATACCAGTTTACCTGTTCTTTCTGGCGCTTGGATGGTATGGGGGCTGGTTTTCGCGTAAGGGTTGACATTCAGGCCACGGGATTATCATCACTCGAAAGCAACAAAATAGCAACAAATTATGGTATTTATAAATATTTTTCCAATACTTCGTTCATTAATTACCAGTAGTGGTTTTGCTATCTTGCCGCCAAGCTGGCAAAACCACCGATTTCAGCGAAACGAGTGGAGCAACAAAATCGGGAATGGAGCAACAAATTAGCAACAAAAGAGCACTAAAACCCTGACATAGTCCGAATTCAATTATCCAAAGTGGTCATTCCAGCTTGGGAGACGTGGCCAGGTGGTCTGGTGGTATAAGTCCCCGGATTGGCATCCAGGAGGTCCGGGTTCGATTCCCGGGGCGCCTGATAATTTTTTCTCATCAAAAAAATTTTTCGGGTTTCCTCAGTTCATCTAATTAATTGTTTCACATGGCATCAAGTGTCTGCATTCTGCAGTATAAATAGGTTTATAGACCATTGTCTATACCGATGGTGACGTGAGGGCATCCACTCACTCACTAAACGTATACTACAGTATATGTACAACAGCATCATAACATCATATAGTGTGCGGTAGCCAAGATTCTCTAATATAGTAAACACGAACCGCACAAGAGAACGAATCTGAGCCGAGAAATGATGAGAATAAAATTGAAGGCAAGGTTCTACGGGCGGCCAGGTGGTCTGGTGGTATAAGTCCCCGGATTGGCATCCAGGAGGTCCGGGTTCGATTCCCGGGGCGCCTGATAATTTT